>JAACJT020000090.1:99886-137104 GCA_009936485.2 Gymnarchus niloticus | reverse complement strand
TCAGAAACTGCTGATCTAATGGGAATTTTTACCCATAACCATCTCTAGCGTTTACAGAGAATGGTCTGAAAAAGAAAAAACATCCACTGAGCACTGTTCTCTTGGCAAAAATGCCTTGTTGATGGCAGAGGTCAGAGAAGAATGGCCAGTTAGGGTTGAGCTGATAAAAAGGCAACAGCAGCTCAAATAAACACTCAATACAACCAAGGTATGTAGAAGAGAATCTCTGAATGTACAACACATTGAACCTTGAAGTAGATGGGCTACAGGAGCAGACCACCATGCTGGGTGGATCCACTCTGCCTATTATCAACAATTCAGGCTGATGGTGGTGTAATGGTGTGGGGGATATTTTTTTGGCAACTATGGGCCCTAAGGACCAACTGAGCATTGTTTAAATGCCACAGCCTAAGTATTGTTGCTGACCATACCCATCCCTTTATGACCACAGTGTACCCATCTTCTAATGGCTACTTCCAGCAGGATCACAACATGTTGCAAAGCTCATATAATCTCAGACTGGTTTCTTGAATATGACAATCAGTTCACTGTACTCAAATGGCCTCCAGTCACCAGATCTCAATCTAATATATAACCTTCGAGATGAGGCAGAATGGGAGATTTGCATCATGAAGATGAAGCCGACAAATCTTCAGCACCTATGTAATGCTACCATATCAATATGGACAAAAATCTCTGTGCAATCTTTCAAGCACCTTGGTGAATCTACATTACAAATAATTAAAACAGCTTTGAAAGCCAAAGGGTTTCCAACCCGGTACTAGCAAGGTGTACCTAATGAAGTGTGCCAGTCAGTGTATATTGCTCATATGTATGGTTTTCCCTGTTCAGTGTAATGCTAGCATTTCCAGGGGGGTGGGCAGCCAGCTGACCATTGGCCCCCAGAGTTTTTTTTTTCCTCATTGAGGAGTTTTTGGTTCCTCCCCTTTCTTGTCTTCTGTTCTTTCCCTTTTTCGTCAATGTACAATATAATTACGAAACACCCCTGTTAAGTGTCTTGGGGAAACAGTGTCGTGAAAGGCACTATACAAATAATGTGAATTGAGTTTTAGGTGTAATGTGAACCAGCTTCTGTCAGACCAGGTGACACAGCATGAGCCTCAATTGTTAAGGATGATTAGAAAGAGTGAAAGCTCTGCTATACATGCTCGCAAAGACAAAATATTCAGCTGCTCGTAATTTTACGTTGTCCCTTTAAATTCCACAAACTCACTTACCTTATTGTGAGGTTTTGCAATTTTACGCTCATCCAGGCATTTCCATCTTTATATTTCTGACTGTGTGTACGGCTGCATTTTTGACACTGACTCTATTCTTGTTCAGCTTTTTGGGCAAGTTGGATTTTCTTGTGTACCGACTTTCTATTCGCCCCTGACTATCGGTTGTTGCATAAGCTACGCTGCAAAAAACCAACCACCCTCTCCACGTGTACTCACCCTGCATATTCATTACGACAGAAACACTCCAGTCAACTTTGTGAGAAGGTTACTGAAAAGTCTTGGGATGAATGCAAGAAAATTCCCAACACACTGAATATTCCTTAAATCAATCACAAGTCAATTGAATGAATATGGGAGAGTTGTAAATCTGCCTAGAATGTACCATCTTCAAAAACCCAAAGACTGTGCAAGGAGGGCACTGGTGACGGAGACCACCAAGAAAATCATGACTCTGAAGAAGTTATAAGCCTCCTTAACTGAGATGGGAGGAACTATGCATGTAACAACCATTGCCGGAGGCTTCACCAGTCACAGCTTTATGGAAGGGTGACAAAGAGAAAGTCGCTTTTCAAAAAAACTAGCTTGACAGCTCTATAGTTTGCCAGAAGGCATGTATGAGACTTTGAATTCATGTGGAATGAGGTTTTATGGACTGATGAGATTGAAATTGAACTTTTTGGCCGTTATACTAAACACTACATTTGGTGCAAGTCAAACACAGCACCTCACCAAAAAACACACCATCCCCAGTGTGAAGCACGGCAGTAACGGCGTCATTCTGCGGGAATGAGTCTCCATCACAGCCCTGGGGAGGGATCTGAAGGCAGAGGGTAAAATTACTGCTGGAAAATATGGGGGAATCCTGCAAGAAAACCTGCCGCTGTCCGCGAGACAACTGCGAATGGGGAGAAGATTTATCTTCCAACAAGACAACAAACCCAAACAAAGCTACACTGGAATGAGTTGTTTTCAACACATTTATCATTTCTACTGTAACGACAGCAGACCATGTGCTGATGTAACAAGTGAAAACAGCCACACAGCATGCGTGATAACCAATAAGTAATTTAATTCTGGGATAAAATACATTTTGAAATTTTAGTATTAGCCTTGTGCCATCTTAAATAAAGTGACCTCAGATACTCCTCAAATGTTTTTCCATATCAAATGATTTTGATTAAATGTATAAAGATTTCAGTGATTCAAGTGTACAATGCAGACTAAAACTCCAAGGATAACCTATGGTGCTTCATCTTGAATGAAACTGCAGTTTTGAAGATCAGTGTGACATCTTACAATCACTTAATAAAAATAATCTGTTTCAATGGCACCTACTGCAGACTTGGCTTGTAGAACAGAACAAGGTCATCACAAGAATCTTGTCTTTAATGTGGGGCCCATGAAGACAGTGAGAATAGGATCCCTCACAATAACTTTCATTTCAGTTCCAGCAGACTCAAGGACAATCATTCTGATTTACACTCATAAAAATGTACAGCATGTCTGTCAAAAATAAAATATTTCTCTTTCAGAGAAAGAGCATTTCATGGTAAAAAGTGAACTACATTTACACAATCAGTATGTGGTTAATTGAACTAAAGAAAGGCTTTTTAAAAACCAATTTACTGTACACAGATGTTGGAAAATGACATGAAAGGTTTTGCCAAGAAGAAAAATGAGAAAACAGAGATCACAAAGGCAAGCTAAATCACGGTTGTTGTTTCATTTATGGTTAATTTAATGTACTGGAGGCATACATTAATGGCGTGACCAGCATTTTAGAAGTTGTTTAAAAATGTACAAGAGTATACAGAGATTTCTTACAAAACATCAAGGCAAAGTGTGGAATCAAAAAAAGAACTATTAAAACATTAAATGCCAGCAGATTCTTATGCTGGTCCTCTCAGTTGGGGACCAAGAAAAATGTGACACTTGGAAGAAAAAAAACATCACTGCACATATCGAATGAGAGCTTTCACAATGAATTACAGAATGTATTTCCCATCAGGCCTTGCGTTTGAGCCATTAAAAAAAGCAAAGCAGAAAGACAATCCGAAAAACAAAGCAAAAAGTCAGCCACAGCGACTACAGAATGGAAACTAAAATCAATAAAGGAAATGAGCGTGATACCAAAGCAGATCTAACTGCATATTCATGGATGTGAAACCTTCTCAGAAAGATTAAGAACATGCATTTCTTCGTCCTGGTTTATGATATACACAGAGCAGAGACCCTAAAGGGCACAGCTATCAGTGCAGTCAGTGTGGGCGGAATCTGAAAGCTTATTCAGCTTCCTGCTCCCTTTCTGGTGGTTGTGTGATGATTGATGCTGGCTGTGCTCCAATGGGTGGCCTTCCTCCAGTCGCCTGACCTCTGGGGTGGTCTTCTCTGGCTCCACCTGAAGGTAGGCACGGACCCGATGGTGCCGGGCCTTGCTGTCGCTGAAGTCGATGACCCGGCATTCATACGTGCCCTCATCCGATGGCTTCACGCTAGAGAGCCGCAGCTTGTGGGAGATGTTGCTTCCAGCGACCTTCACTACCTGCAGTCCGACGGGAGGAATATCTTTTTCTGATCAAAATGAAATGACAGGAGCAATTGCTCATACTCTGGCTGTCAGTTTAATACAGCGACTGTAAAAATGGAGGCAGGTGAATGGCTAAAAAGAAGAGATGGATAAGACACTCCTTTTGCCTGTTGACAGGAAACAGTGCCTGGATTGAACCACATCCGATTGAACTGGGCAGGGAATTAGGTGTATCTTTGAGCACCCAGCATCCTTCAGAACAAACACGGCTGGGGAGGGAGGATCCAGACATCACATCCTGACTAAAAATAAAACCACCTTTGCAGAGGGATCCTGGAAAGAAAACCAAATAGACTGGGTGGGGCCATGACAGCTTTTGCCTGCTGGGGTACTCTGGATGGCGTGTAGGGTTATGCCTGAACACCCAGTTACACACACTACAACAAACAAGGGACAGGTGACTGTAATTAGCGTCCCAACCCAGGACACCTGACACTCCTACCCAAGACTGCCACACCCACCTACTTCTCGAAAGGAACTCTATAAAATGAGCAGATTACCCTGCTTGCATTAACCTACTTATGTGGTGGCGGTGTAAAACATACATATATCACCCGCATTGTGACAAAGTAGACCACTCGAGTGAGTCATGTCATTCTTTTCCTCCCGCAGGTCCTAACTGCTTGCCATTTCCTGGAACACACATGTCAGGCCCATCAGGAGGCCGTATCTCTCGGCTACATAAAGCCATCCACCCTGGGAGTCACAGCTCTGACACTTCATAGATGCTTACATGACGGCTGCCTTCTCTACAGCCTGTTACAGGCATCACCAGACGGCTCCTTCCCTGTCGTGCCATCCATAAATCCGTCGTTTTCCAGGAAGCAGACTGACTGCACACGCAGGTAGACACAGCCGAATCGATACTTTCCTGCAGACGCAAACCCACCAGCGACATCCCATCAAGGCACCCCTGGACTTTCTGAGGCAAGGCCTTCTTTGTCAGTAGTAAAAAATAACCGCTCCAAATTTTCTGCACCTACAAAAATGTGTCAGTATCTTTGCCTCCAAAAATAGATGTACTTTCCACAAAAACTGAGCCAACAAAAGTTGCTGCACAAGTATTTACTTGAAAGTGCTACTAGAAATCTAGTCATGTACCAATAGTTTTAATCTATTTTCAAAAACATACACACACAAAGACACACAGTGCCATAGTCTCAAGTTAAGGTAGAGAAAATGACAGGGTAAATTGAAATTAAAAATTCTCTTGAACTATGGGTTGCAGTCATTCTCAGGAGGTTTTTTTTTTCTGGGTCCTCTTACTCTAGATATTAATGAATCAAACTTAATTAATGTTTGATCATAGTTAAATGTAATGTTGCCCAGACAGATGTGTGTCACTTCTGGTGTCTTTACAGAGAATAGCCTAGGAATATCTGTGGACAAGGGTCACACCTTCAGCAGAAGGGGCACCATGGTGGTCTTTTTGCAACACATCTCCAATGTCTCTGCAATTCAGCCATGTCTCACACCACACGCCAACATAAAGACAAGAGGAGGGCAGCCAGAATATAGTGGGTTGATACCCTGATTGGTATATACAGCAGCTGTGACTGGTAGCCATTTTTGATAGTGTAGGTCCTCAAGCGAATCAGTTCCTGAAATCTCTCAAACCAGTATCCCTCTCAAAAAGCCCCAACAATGTAACTGATTAGCATATGAGCTTGTGTTTTACTCCTTCACACAAATGCTGTTTAGACGTGTCAGAAAAATGGATGAGTCTGCCAAGAACAAAAATCTAATTTACTAAATATGCTGTCGCGAGTGCATCTTTCAGTTAGCTAAAAGAAAGTCCATAATATTCAATAATATAGAGCAGCATTACAGTACAATGTTCTAATATTTTCTTAAAATATCCTCAAGCGCACAAAATTCAGTTCTGAATCATACAAAAATGGTACCTTTAATGATTAGAAGTTTAAGCAGGCTTTTACAAGGAATAAATAATAATATTGTTTTCCCAGGTTCAAAAGCTTCCTGAATGTAATCCTAGCGGTGTGCATATCTTTAACACAGATAGTTAAACAAATTGGTAAGAATGGAACAACATATACCAGGTGGTCCATTTGGGAGGATTAACAGCCTCCCCTAGTGAAGTTACTTTGACGTTAATATTCATCACACAGATAGTGTGTAAACGATGTAAACAGATGAAAGCAAGATTACTGTGCTTTTGGAGGGAATGCATCCTATGTTATGTGACTCTACACTTTACTAAGGCTAGGGCAGATTCCTCTGAGAAATGTTGAAATGGTTTTAAGGGGAGCAAATGGTTTCTCCAGTTTATGTATAATTTCAAAATGGTTAAACTGAGGAGGTGACCAAGTCTGAAGCTTACCTGGGTGTCAGGCCCTCATATACTTTGGTTTTGCCACTATGCAACCACCAAAACTTCCTGTCACCAGAATACTGAGTGGATCACTCCAGTTTCTTCATCATTGTTTACACCTGTGCCTATCTGTTACAATATTTAAACCCCCGTGTCTTTACCCTAGTTACATAATCCTGTCTACCTTCTGGACTAGCAGTTTGAGCGGTAGTTTCTTTTTTTTTTTTTGGCAGTTTTCTTGAGTTTGACTTGTGTGTTTTTGACCTACAATTCTGGGTCGTCTTTCAATACCCTGATAGCAACTGATTGAGCATTGTTTGCTGTCGTGAAGATGACCTGGGAGCAGCTTATCAGTAATGGTGGAAGCAAAATCAGTGCCATGATGGCACCGAAGACAAGGTGAGCGCCAAGGTGATGAGTCACAACTGTCAGTGGTAAAGTGGTAATCAAGATCCTCCTCCTACTGCCCAGAGAGTGGGGAATTTAAGGGCCTTGGAGGAGGCTGTGGGGGGAGGAGTAGGAAAGGTAGCGGTGTTGTGAGTAACGTGTCTTGCATGACCAGTCAGCTTCATGCAAGGACTGAACCGACTCCCACCAGGATCATGAGCCTGTGTTTTGCTGCCTATGGTTGCTGTGATAATTTGACTGCTGCAGACCTTAGCTGTGTTCCCTTTTGCCCTCTACCTTCCCTGCACCACCCAGCCTCTCTTGCGGCACCATCCACAGTGCCAAATGGCTGGTAAAAAGAAAATTTGGCAGTACCAGATAAATATGATGGATCCCCGAGGTAATGTAAAGGCTTCCTATTATAAGATCCTATGTATTTTGCAAGTTAACTTGCCACGTTTCACGACGATGCTACTGAGAGTATGTTTGTTTTATTGGTCATGGTTAGGGTTTTACAATGGCTTACTGCATTGTTCCAAAATGGTCTTAGCAGCTAGTCCCTGTCCACTGTTCTTAAACCTTTTTCAGGTGTGCATCACCATCCCAAGGAGGGCAGAAGTACTGGAAAGTGTTTGTTTGCTCTTCAAAGGGGGAACTACAGCAGAAAATGCCTTAGAATTCTCAATTCTTGCCACAACCAACAAATGGGAATGACTAAGCCCTGATTACTGTGTTTTGGTGGGTCGAATAAACCACATACTCTGGTCAGAACAAGCCAGTAGGGACAATTTGCTGGGATTGGAAGAACTCATTGACATGAATATCCATGTTGATAACCTACTTCACTCTAGGAGAGTTACACTCAATGATTGCTGCCTTCACTTCGATCTGCCCAAGTCGACCCAAGAGACAACAGTGTAGAGTGTGTATGCAGCTAATCACATGCGTCTGTCAATGAAGGAGAAAAGGCGTTGAGTGGAACATCATCTAATTGCCTAGAGAACTGTTTGGAGAACTGTTTTTTTTTTTTTTTTTTTCTTTCCAGAATCTTGCATTGCTAACAATAAATGTGAAAAGTCCAATGGTCTCTGGGAATTTCTCCCACTACATTCACCATGAGACTGAATCTGTCCCTTGTTTCTCCCAGAATTACAAACGTGCAGTGAACAGTTTTTTCTTAATGGAGAAGTATTCAGCTACGTACAAACCACCACTGCCTACATAACATCACAGTGAAATGCCATTACCTACTACCTCTGACTCCTGCAGCACTTGAGCAACTAAAGGAAGCCAAGTACTTCACAAAGTTTGACTTGCAAAGCACATACAACCTGATACGGATACACACATGGGATGAGTAGAAGATTGCATTTCATATTAGAAGTGGCTATTATTAATATTTGGTGATGCTATATAGCCTTGTCAATGCACCATTAGTGTTTCAGGCCCTCATCGACGAGGTTCTATGCACATATTTTGGAATATTTGTCTTTCTTTATGCTAATGATTTCCTCATACATTCACCTGATTATCAAAGGAACACATCACATATTCTTTTTATCTTCTAGGAGCTCCTTGATTATAGTCTCTTCATTAAAGTAATGAAATGTGAATTTCATAAAACTGAAATCCAGTTACTTTGGCTATGTGGTTAGTCCCCAAGAAATACAAATGGATCATTTGAAGATGTCATCTGTACAGGAGTAGCCTAAATCTCTACATGACAAGGAGTTTCAGAGATTCCTGGGTTTTGCAAATTTTTATTGTACATTTGTACTAAACTTCAGTACAATTGCAGCACTGCTCAAGGCCCTATTAAAGGGAAGTTCCCACAGGCTTAGATGGAATGAAGCAGCTGATTAGGTATTTGAGGCATTGAAAAACAGGTTCACCAGCAAATATTTTTTGAAACATCCAGAATCTTCTATTCCATTTGCCATCGAGGAGGATACCTAAGAGTCTGGTATAGAGGCAGTTCTGTCCCAAAGACAAAGTGAGCTACCTAAATTTCTTCCATGAGCATTCCTCTCTGAATTAAAACACAGAACTACTTACCATTAAATTGGCTTTTGATGAGTGGTGTCACTAGCTCAAGGAAACTCAGCATCCTTTCCTAGTCCTTATCAATCATTCAAATGTTTAGTATATCAGAGCATGCTGGTATTTATTCATTCATTTTCAAGGCCTGAATCCAAGAATTCAACAACTGTTAAAAGCTCTGTAACTTCCCAAAATCTCAAGGATTGCTAGAGATGACCATCCAGATATATCATTACACTAATCCAGTGGGACATCATGGATCAGATCCAACAGGTCCTGAATTCTGATCCAACGCCTACTGAGAATCCTCCCTACAAGACCTTTTTCCAAGCTCAGTTTGCTTCCTCCTTTTGCAGTGGATTTATTCTACACATTTTAGGTCACCAAGGTATCCGGTGTACACTGTGACAAAGGAAGAGAACCTTCTGGTGGCCTTTGGTATAATCTAATTGGTTGGTGTATTTCCCAACTGTGCAAAAGTCACATTGTCTGCTGCACTCTGGTCTCCTTGAACCTTTATTCACACCTTATAGATCCTGGTCTCATATAGCCATTGACTTTACCACAGATCTCCACTGCTCCCAGGAATCAGCATTCATCCTAGTGGCTCTGGATAGATTTTCCCAGAGGTGTCAGCTGGTGCCCCTCAAGAGACTATCCACTGTACTGGAAAGTGCAGATATTTTATTCCAAGCCTTTCAAACCTATGAGCTGCCAGAGGACCCCTCAGTTCACATCTTAGGTCTTTTCTACTTTTTTTCAGCTCTACGTGGAGGTCAAATTTTAATCTGGATATCACCCCCAGTCCAATGTCCAGACCTAATGACTCAATCAGAGGATGAGGCTTTTTTAAACCTACTGTCGTTCCCATCAACATTAGTGTGGGCTCTTCCTCAGGGCAGAGTGCCCAAAATTCTCTTGTCAGTGAATCGACTAATTTAACCCAGTAGACAGTTAGCCTGTCTGGCCTGGCTGGTCATAGGGTCTGGCTGTCCACCCACAACATCCATCTCAGGCTCTCTTCTAAGAAGGTAACTCCACAGTTCATTAGCCCTCCTCCTAATGTGAAGCCCTGTTAACCCTGTGTCCTAATATATCTGACTACTATCACAGTATGAGATAAATCCCAAATTTCACATGTCCCTTTTTAGTGTTGGCCACTGCCACATCATCCCAAACTGCCCTGCTTCACGATGATCATCCCAAATATACACTCTGTGTTCCTTCACTTCTGGCATTGCCACGGCCAGCTGCAGTATTTAAGTCGGTTCTTAAGGAGCAGTATTGGACATATTGGATGCCTTTCTTATCGAGGATTTTCATCTTACCCATGCTGAACATCTTGATACTCAGCCCCACTTAGTATGCGGCTTATGGAAAACAGATGGATGCGTTTTCCATATAATAAAATAGTTATTTTTCCCAATTCTAATACTAATTTAGTCTTTCTTATTTTCTTCTAAATTACACTCTCCTATGTTATGTATATTGTAGTTCATACTACTACAGCTGTTCAGAACGCTCTCTCTCATTCTCATATGCTGCCAAGTAATTCTGGGGGGTATTTTTAACAAATGGAAAAAAAAACTGGGCCACAGAAAAGCTTTAGTAACATTTTTATACATCTGGGAGCGAAAGGCAGCCATTTTTTCTGCATACAGTGCATACTCACACTTATTTTTGTAGCATCTGCAATCATCTCATCTTCAGGCATCACCTGTAACAAAGCAAACAATTAAAATTCTAGACTGACATGAATTTAAAATCTGTGGTGATCTGATGCCCTCAGGAGTTGCTAATCTTGCCTGAAGTAAATGCAACCTTCTATACTGTAGCATAAATCTTCAATCAAGATGGTTCATCATGGAAATATCGGTGGCAAAAATGTGGTTAACCGATGAGATGTCGGAATGGATTATGCAGCAATTACTTTAATTTGGACAGGCTAGATTGCTTTTAGTGAACTCTATTTTGGTAAAAAATAAGGTAATTATGTTAAGTTTATTCAATGGAGGAAAAAGAAAATCCCAGGGGAATAAAAAATATTTTGGGCTTGCTATGAGTTATGCAGGAGGCTTAGTGAGCAGAACGTTACTCAATCTGTTTTATTCTCCTCCAATTAAAGTGTCTGATGACACAACCGGGGACTGAAAAATTTCATCCTCAGAACAAGTACCCAGGTTTTTAATGAACTTTTTATTTCTCTCCAAACATCAGGGCCTGGTTATATCCCTCACAGTGGATAAAAGATAACATACTGAAAATAGCTGTAAGTATTAGCTGTAACTATTTTTCATTTAGCATTTTAAATATTGCAATGAGACTTTTTTGTACTTGAAAACACGAACACGTAATTTTTATTAATTAAGTAAATGGAGAATTTTCGGTTGATTTCTGTTTATTGACTCAGTTTACTAAATACTCCACCTGATTGGTCATCCAAGGCTGTTTATCCATCCAGTCTTTGTGGTGCCTGATGTACCACCACTGGATCTCCAGGGAGTATGACGGAGACCCCACCCCGCGGAAGGAGCAGGCCATCTCCACATCCTGTCCACTCTGTGTTGTGATGTCATGGGGAACCTCCGTGAAGAGTGCTGTGACAGACACGGGGCAGACATGTGAAATGAGAAAACAACACTAAGGATTCGATAGAAAAAAAAAACCTTGTTTCCATATGTTGAAAATAGACTGAACTACAGCTTTAAGCTCTATTTTCTGTTTCTTGGTTCTAGGGTGCGTGTGTTTCTTATGTTTATTTATGTTAAGGATCTTTAACGTGATGGGGAGGCAAACGTGTGTGCCATTGGCTGTTACTGCAGTCCCCCAATATATTTCTGAGTGTAAGCAGTAGACTCAGAAATACCTCAGCCCAAAAGCAAGGTACATCAATATACTCTGTGCCTTCTAGAGCAAGGTGTTTACTTACACCTCCTCAAATGCAGGTTTAGCAACTCGAACATGCCGGCTTTGAAGAAAGGAAGAAAAATGGTGCATGTTTACCACGCTTGCAGAAAGCATTGCTTTTGTGCTGATGCTATACTGACAGACCTATTACTGCCACGTCTGTTTGGTGAAAAATGATTTCAGATTTACACTGAGAGGTTGCAGTTTAAAGGCTGCTTCTACCAGCTCCAGTTTAATGACGCTCAGCTGGCTCCAGCTAAGAATACCCAACATGGATTAGCTGAAAGACTCCCAGTTGAACTCCGAGCAGGACTGCAGGGAAAGGCAAGCCTCTTTCTTTAATAGATGTGAGTAGTGTTTTGTCATTGTCCAGATAAATATAATGCTTTTCCTTAGGTCTTGGATTTAATGTGATGCCCTTCAAAGACTAAATTCCTGTTCATATGCTGGATGCAGGCAGTTACTAATACATTAGCTATCTTGAACCTTACTTGATTCCTCTGTCCTGCTGGTAGGGTGACTTCTAGCTCAACATCCTCATCCACAAACCAATGAGCTCTATGACACATTCTCTCAGTATACTCGCCCCAGCTGAGCAGTGTCAGTTTAATGTCTCTTCAATTGTTTCCACTTGCACCTGTGCTCAGCAGTGCCACCCACACTCTGCAAGTTGGCTTCCAGCCACAATGACGCTGAGGTTCTCGTCTGTAACCTTACAATACGTGGCTCAGGAGAGACGGACAAAAATATGTTATGTTGTCACATCTTCAACGTCAAACACATCTTCACCCTAACCTGTAGTCGCAAAAATAATTTGTTTAGTAGGTTTTATTTATGCCTGTTATACATTTCCTATTATTATGATGCTGGACTTCATGTTCAAGGACAAAGTCCATGCAGGTCCCGTTTTTTGCAATGTGTTTTCTAAGAATATTTAAGCTAATAAGTAAAAGATCATTTCAGTATGGCTTCCACAGTTTTTGTGCCCTACTGCTGCTGCAAACGCATGATCCGGATGTGCAAAAAAAAAAAAGAGACAAAGAGCACATTTTGTGAATTTAGAAACTGTTTTCTGACCAAAGAGCCATTTCCTTAATGGCTCATTTATCGGGTTCCTTTCCTATAGAAGGATGGAAGTCGCCGCAACAATATGTGACATTCACTTTCAGCTCTGGTGAGTCAGCTACCGATGCACTGGTTGCAGCCGTGTCTGATTAATACCTGCTAGGTCTTTAACCTCCTTGCCGACGAAAAGGAAATGAACTGTGGGTGAAATGCAATCCAGCCATTCTTTTTTATTAAGGGTGTGCACCTGAACGCCACACACTGCTGATTAAGAGCTAAAATTTACGCTTAATCCAGACCAGCATGGTGAGAAATGAGGCACTCTGTGCTAAAGCTTAATTCTTATTTCACTGCACTTTTTCCCAACCTGCACTTAATTAGTGCAGTAAATCTATGACCAAACTGTTTTTGCACAGAGTACTAAAGGTTCTATATTGAAGCAGAAAGACTTGTAGCTGATACATATATATAATGTCTTCCTGTGGATTGATTGGATGATAAGGGAAATAAAGTGTATAGTAAATATGAGCCTGAATCCACTGCCAACATTTTGAATAAGGATATAATTTCCAAATAAACTAATCAAAGATGTCAGGTCTAACCCCATTTGATTCAGATGAAATTACAAGTGAATGTTCTACTGTGGTTTGATTCCGTTTTTATATGAAAGCCATAAAACCTTCCTGAATTACCCTCGCCATAATAAAATAAAAACAATTACCAAGTGTGTAATTCTTACAACTTTATCTGCCATTTCATAATTTGAGGTCTCCAGGGAAACAATTACATGAGACTTAAGAGCCCCTGAGGCCATTATTATACTGCTGACATTTAAAAAAACATTTCAGTAATCGAGTCAAGAAACTTCATCTCCAATAAAAGTCACATAATAAACGCGCTCCTCCAGAAAACACAAGGATTGAAACAACATAAACACCCTCTTGTAGGGAACCAACAAAACATTATGATCGCACAGGTACATTAATATTCTGCACGTAAGTCATTTCCAAACAAAGTCGCACATTCATGACATTAGCCTTGACAGCACGGGCAGACAGCAGCCTCTTCCAGTGATTATTTTTAGACTGAATTATTCGGCTGCAGTGCAAAATGACTGCCCTGTGCTTCTTTTCTACAGTCCTTTGAAATTTAAAGCTAACCAATTAATCCTGATTAAGCCCAAGCACAGATTTCTTCTTAATTTTAAGACACGTCCTTTACAGACCACCACCAGCAAAAATTTGGTCTTTGAGAGGGGGAGGAGAAGGAAGAAAGGTATAATATCAATTCAACACCCATTCTATATCTGCAACATTCTCAGCACGGGGCATGAATGCACCACGCATTGCTGGAAATCATGGCTGTTCCTAGATAGGCAAGAGCCTGCAGCCAGAGGGGAGGAGGGACGGACATGGAGTGGGCCGAGGAGAGAACATCGTCAATTAGGTTCACCTGCTACATGGAAACGATTACCCACTAAATACACCAGCAAAATGTATTACAGTCACATCCTATTGAGCCAAGGCAATAATGGAGAATGAATTGCATTCTGATCTGAGCCCCATCACCACTGAACTTTACTACCGTCTCAATCCATGGACCATGTGAGCCTGCGGGAAACGGCTCTAAGGCACAGGGCTCTGTTTGGATAGTGATTGATCACCAGTCCTGTGCCAATACTTTCCCCCCAGTTACAACCCAGCTGGCTGTGATTGGACTGATTACATCATTATGGATAAACAGGGCCAGCTGGGCAGATTTTGGCAGTGTTGCCAGCCAAGAACTTTCTCCTCTGTTGTTTATAGTGTTAGGGGCATTCATCTTTTTATTTGTATCTTTTTTTTAGTAGTTTGGCTGTTTAAGAAGAATTTAACTTTGCGTGTGCATGTTAATAAATCCTCATTAATGCTAATAAATCCTGGCCATCTTGTGCTTTTAATTTCATCCCGCTGCCCCAATCGGCTGTGACACAGTCGCCGCAACACTCCCGTATTTCTCGTATTTCAAAGGCTCCAGGTGTCTGAATAGAATTGTTCTATTACTAGCCAAAAAGAAGGCGTACTCCCCGCAATTAAATTAGCTTGTCCTTTTCATCACCACTTCACAGGCTGACAACAGACTTCTGCAGCTCGTCAGAGTATCTGTTGTTCGGGGGAGCCGGTCACGTCGCAGAACCTTTTCTGCGAGGAAAAGACCACTCCGGCACATAAAGACATAAGTACACAGCTGAGCCGAAGACCCGCGTAGATAGGCTGAGATATAAAAGGTGACCACAATTATTTTCAGACTGACGAGAGTCACACTCCCCAACTGCACGCCTTGGACCATTTTACTGCCCTCATTATGCGCGGGTAGACAGATACGGCTATTGACTTCAGCTGCTTAAACATCAATGTCTGCTTCGTATCTCGTGATCAAGCCGTTCATTTTGTTTATCGATTAAAATATACGTAGTCGGTTTGAAATCAAGCCAGTCAAAATCGGTCATGTGGTACATTGACCAATACCTGTATGTTAGGTACATTTCTAAACCTCCAAATAACCTTTCCATTCCGCTATTTGGTGATTAAAGGAATACAGGGTCTTAAAAATTCAAGACTTATAAGCAGAAGATGGGTCATCCAGATTTCAGGCACTCTTTCCCTCTTTACAATTCAGCTGGATTTATTTCAAAGGGCTTTATTGCCAGAAAATCAATACTGTAGCCATTATGAAAGCATAAAGCTGTGAAATAAAATGTGCTCTTGAATCCGATCCCCCACCGTTCTGGTCACTTTGTCCTTTCGCATCTCACTGAAAGGAGCTCGATGTCAGAAGAGCAGGCTCTCCCCCAAAGGCAGGAGGGTATCTTATTAACATTCCACACTCATACAGCCTGTGATTTCGGAAGGCACTCCTGCAGGGTCTGGCTCTGTCAAAAGCCCAGAGACTCTAACCCTTTTACACAGTGGGGTAGTCTGACCAAAGCTGTGGGAAGAGCTATGGGAATTGACAGCCTAACTAATCAATTCACTCAGTTACCTACTCAATTACCTGTATGACACTGTCTGCCCCATATTTCACAAATCAAGATTAATATTCCCTATATTATCATAAATAAGATGTATATTTCTGAGACAAAGTCGCCCATGACATAGAAGGTAACATAAGATTTGATTTGCAAACTCATTCTCTTCAATCAATCTGTCAATAACATCAATATGGTTTAATATCATTCTTAAAGTCAAACTGTTGATATCCATCTTCTACATGAGCATATATACCGCAGGGTAAAAGTGGGCCGTGAGCCCACGCCAAGAAGCACAGGAGAGGAGATGCAACAACACCCTGGGTGGCTGTCAAAAATGATGACATCCTGTTTCAAAATATCAACATGTAGATAACTATAAATATGCAAAATGTATTGTGTGTAAATTCCTGACTAACAGGATGGGTATCTGTGATTCAAAAGCATCCTAAAACAAAGAGCAGCACACACATTTGATTAAGGACATTCAATCCCGCAAAGCATTCTGGGACCAGATGCGGTTCCAACATCAGCTGATTAAATTTAATTGCCTAGCTGGGACTTTCAACCAAAAAGACTTTATTTACAACTTTTTCAGCTGTATACTTCACTGGAGCAGTTTTGGTTTAAGTGCTTTTCTCATGGGTACAGCAGCAGGTGCCATTTAATAAAACGTATTGGTCAATCTATAGGCTCCGACTCCTTGTTCCTTACTTCCGTGCTGAATGCAGCCATGACCCCTGCTGCCCATCAGCAATTGACCTAACAGGAACTGACAGGAAGCCAACTTCGCTACTCCTAAATCTTCTCCCTTAATGCTCACATGGCTATTAAGAAGTGTGAGAGTGCAATAAGCATTCTGAGTTGGGCATCCTGTTGGCCTCAAACGTCCAATGCTGACCTTGGGAGTCTCCTGTACTTTCCACACCGGCACTGAATATCACTAAGTGCTAATTGCTTTCGAGGTCATTCATAATGATGTTACTGTGTTCGTTTCTTCTGTTTGTAATGATGTTACTACATGGTGTGTTAAGCACTCTGGGGCAACTGTGTTAGAATAAGTGAAATTAGCTTCAGAGGTAGATAGTCAAACTGCAGAGCAGTCTGTGTTAACACATGCCGTTAATTTAAAATGATTTAAAATGTGGTTCATTTAAACATGCAATTAATTGAAAATGTAGTTAAAATGGAATATGTTCATTTCTGTACAAAATCAAACGTTCATATTTTCATGAGCGCAATAATCTCCCAGTTAGTATATCTCAAGTGTGAATACATCTATCAAAGCATTCCTAAACAGAGCACTTGCCTCTTATCAACCAAATAAATGATTTATTGTTTTTTTCTCTGTCATTGTAAAGCTACATACATAATTCTCAAAGCATTAGGAGCTAAAAAAAAAAAAATCTACAAATGAAAGTGCATATTTGCATGTTGATGACAAAAATCAGTGGAAAAAAAAAACAAGAGGAGATTGGAAGATGGCAGAAGAAATGGGAAAAAAGGAAAAAAGACAAGAAGGCAAAAACAGAATAGGAAATCATTTGTGTGAAATTAAGAACATCACAAACTAAGCACAGGCAGTGCACGCTGCAGGGTTATTTTGATTAAAATGTAATCACCGGATGCGTCAGTCAGCAAAATGCACAGTCGATGAATCTAAATTCATTACGGAACCTGAGGACAGCTAATTTGTGGAGAATGCGAGGCTGTCCTTCCTAGAGAAAAAAAGAGAGAACGCGAACAACAGCTGAATGCAGGACTGAACGTTACAGAAAAAAGCCAAATGACCGTTCTTATAATGCTTAGAAAAATGGCAAATCCATTAAGTGCAACCGAACACATATAGTCACAGTGTGATCCTTGGTTGACCGCCTCTGGAACATGGCCCTGCCCCGCTGGAGATGTGGCACGAGAAAGGCACAGCTGCTGAACATGAAAAACCAGTAGGGTACTGCTGCCCCACTCTAGGGGCGGTTTGCATAAGGAATCCGACAGGAAATTATCAAAGTGAGCTGGAGGTAACAGCAGTCACTAATGTATTTTACCTTCTCCAGACAGCAT
This sequence comes from Gymnarchus niloticus, assembly GCA_009936485.2. Classification (NCBI taxonomy): domain Eukaryota; kingdom Metazoa; phylum Chordata; class Actinopteri; order Osteoglossiformes; family Gymnarchidae; genus Gymnarchus; species Gymnarchus niloticus. The sequence goes on along the minus strand of JAACJT020000090.1, from coordinate 119,474 downwards.
CGTCCTGAGACCGTGAGCTAATGCCCAGTGCCGAGTGACAGAGATAGTTGCAGCAATATCAGTTGTCTGGCGTTGAACCAACAGACCCCATCCCCCCACCAGCTTGTTCTTCCACCAGAAAAACACTTGGTTTTTTTCACCAATGCTCTAAATAAACTTAGCATGTGTAGCATTCAAAGTCAACTCCTGCTTCCGGGCTCTGATCAGCCCGTGACAACTGGTGGATTATGTGGGCAGTCAGAGATAAGGAGTCCAACGTCAATAACATGGAAACCAATGACCCAATAGTCATGTACCTCCTGCATCACCTTTTTCAGGTACCCCTGCAGCATGACCAGGAACCCCACTGACCCCCCTGGCTGGCAAGTCAGAGGAGCCACACTACAGTACAGAGCACTTTGGCTATTGACAAAGCTAGAACCCCGATGACTTTGCCCCATCAGTCCCCTGATTTTCCTTCATATTAGGAAGATGCCATCCAAACACGTAAGGATGGTCACCATAGAACCCCTCTAGAAGTTAGCCTGTATGCACAACTAGTATGTCCTCGTCAACACGGATTATGCCACCAGGTACTCCAAAGCTGTTTCCATCCAAAAAGTCATTTCTAAGGGTGTGGGCAACGAGCTCTGCTTCTTTTCCAGGAGGGTGCGAATCCTGAAGAAGATCCTCACCAACCAGGGCACTGAGTTCGTTCCCCGTGTGATGAGCTCAACCTAATACATGGTCGACCACCTCTTCAGCTCCGTCAACCATCCCCCAGACACAGACTGGTAAAATGCTTCTATTAACCTCTAGGGGCACTAATAATACCTGGTTCTCTCTTTTGGTTACCAAGAGGCCCCTGTCACATTCCAGAGGTTGATGGAATCCATCATCTAGCTGCGTTGATCCCATGCAGCTACTTACCTTGGTGATGTAGTATTCCATGTCGAAAGCTGTGGAGAACTTCTCCTTCAGCAGTGCAGAATGCTCAGTGTCCAAACAAGTACCAACTTAGCCTCTCAGAGGCTCAGTACCGGTGGATCCTGATTGGATGGGGACTACTCCAACCACAGAAGAAGAAGTTAAACAATAGCAGAGAATTAACTGGTACCACAGCTACTCTACTTCCCACTTGACAAAAACAAAAGACAAGCCAGAGAACATACTCTATACCCAAAAGGTAGATGAGGCTTTCTAGACACTCAAGGCAGCCCTCATCACTGAGTCACTAGATAGAACCCAGAACTAAACCGGGCAGTTCACACTGCACACAGATATGTCAGACATAGTACTTAGAGTGGTCCTGACCCAGGTTCTTCAGAAAGTGAAACACCCTATCTTGTATTTCCTACAAAAACTCTCTAACACTACCAGGGCCATCCAGTGGGCAATCCGCAAATTGGTGTATTACCTCCTCTGCCACCCCTTCACTTTGGTTGCTAAGCATGTGCCGCTACAGTGGATGACCAGGAACCCCCACATCACATTCTAGTTCCTGGACCTGCAGGACTTTCAGTTCCAGGTGCTTCATCAGGCAAGAGAGCACCACAAGGACATGGATGGTATGTCCGGAGTCTCTGCCCCGTGACTCAATCGCTCTTCCTCTTTATGCCCTCAGAGGATGGCCTTTTCCATCCTTGCATGCATTGCCTAACCTTGTAGGCCCACTCTGCCACAACCCAAAGACATCACAAACGTAACACAAACAAGCCACAGCTACTGAAGAGGAAGAGCCAATGAGGAACCGTCCTTGTACTCCAGGACTGGTGCTCATAAGGAAGCTGACAGGTAACTGTAATAGAGAGCAGGAGGTAAGAGCAGCCATTAACATGTTGTACCAAGCCAGCCAGCTTTATGGAAGCAATGTGCTGACATTCTGAGTCCGCACCCACCACCTCGAGCCTCCAGGTTCTGCTGAAGCGAAAGACAGCTGCAGTAACCTCACTCAATCAGTGCTGAGCCGATGAACCCAACCATCATACTAAATAAACAGCAGTTGTGGCCCTTCCTGGTTCCTTTGCCTATCGACCCCTTTAAAGTTTGTAAATAGTGATAGCGTAGCAAACTGGCAACAGAACTAGTGAGGCCTGTTTTGAGTGAGAATGTGAAACAGCTAGATTTTCATGACCATGAAAGTTATTTTAACAAACTTAAGCTATCATCTGGTGTAACATTTAAAATGGGTGATACCCTGATGGAATCCGGCAGAATTTTAAGTTATCCTGTGTAGAATACCAATTCTGACAGTGTTCCACACAACAACCCAACATTTTTGCTGTAAAAATTTTATAAATAGGCTAACGCTGTATTGTTGCTTACTGTCTTCATTCACCCTCCATGATAAATGACATTTCTGTTGCCAAGTTGCACGCACATCTTTTCTGTAGTGTAGGTCATAAACCCATCGATAACTAATTGAAACAGATTACAAATGGTTTGCTATCATTGTTTAACTTACAGTATACTTCAAATGTTTCAACCTCATGATTACAACGTTTTTAGACAGATACTTTATCCCAAAGGAAACTGCATTTATGTTCATTAGAATGTCCAGGCAGTGTAGTGGGAAAGGATCTGGTATTTCAAATTACTGTAAATATGTAATCCTTCTACTAAGTATAAATAGTGTTGAGATATTTTAAGTTGATTGATCTCAGCCTCAGTTACTGCATTACATTTAAATAAAGGCCCCTGGTTTCTTGCCACCTCTGTGAAACACAATCTTCTCTGGTGCCAGCATTCAGAACTGATGCAAGCTGTAGGCCTGTCAGTCTGAAAGCAGCATATCACCAGAGGGAGTCATTGATTAGGATCACTCATTTCCACCCTGTTTACCGCTTCACCTGTACAGAGACTCCACCCAAAATATTCAAACTGTCATCTCCTTACAGCAGAGGACTGTGCTGGGAAACAGATTTAAAAAGAAAGTGAATTTGTGTATTTATTGTTTATTTATTTATATTTATTTATTGTGTATTTATTACCAAGTGAATTTCTGTATTTATTGTGACTTAGCTATAGCTTTTGTTAGAATGACTGAAGTACATGCAAGATAACATATTTGAACAGAAATGACAGTGATCTGGGGAGCGGAAACACTGTGTATTACATCGGTTAAATTCTCACCCATTTAGCTAACTGCCTATCCAAGTTCATTTTTTACTTGGGTAATTTGTCTTAAAAGGTATACGTTATACTTTGTGTTCCATTTTTTTATGCAAATAACACTGGTCTACTCAAAATTTCTACAAATGAAAATGTGTTCCACCCACACAACAATTTAATGTAAAAAAAATCTCAATTTAGGCAAAATGTTCTTAAAACATATGCTTTTGTGTGAGTGTGTGTCTGTGTGTGTGTGTGTGGGCAAACTAGTGGAATGATTGATTTTTTTTATGGAAAGAGAAAGGAAGAAACTGACTGTTTGAAGGTCACTGCAATAAATGGAAAAAAATCATGTGGCCATCAAACCATTTTCATGCTTAATTAACTCTGTGAGGCAGATGTGTTGCAAGGATTTATCAATAACAACCTTTGGCTCTTCTGCCAACTAGGCACATGACACTATTTAAAATGAGCTCAGTGCTAACTCCCCCATGCATGTAAAGTCTGTGCTCTGGGACCGCAGACTTGTGAGAAAAATCCATTTCAGAATTCATTTGGGGGTTGTGGTGGCTCAGTGGTTTTTCATTGTTGCCTTACACTTTCAGGGTTGGGGGTTTGAATCCTGCCTCTGCTCTGAAGTTAACATGTTTTGTTCATGTCTCACGGCTTTCCTCAGCATATTCTGGTTTCCTCCAATTGTCCAAAGATATGCAACTCGGCTAATTGACATTTTTGAATTGTAAATATTGAATTACCGTGTGTTTGCATATGCCCTGTGATGAATGGGTATCCCATCCAGGGTGTGCCCCACCTATGTACCCTGTGCCACCTGGGATAGGTTCCAAGCCCACCCGCAACTACAACCAGGATCAGTGTTTACACTATGGATTGATGGCAGGTAATCAAGTACTAATTCAGCATTTCAGTACTACTTCAGTATATTACTTGGGGTGATGCCAGTGAGTGCACCCACTGGTCAAACCCTGGTCATCCACAGGCTTACCAGCCGCCAAATTAACACCCTGCTAGTCACCATGGCTTTAACATTGAACTACACCAAAACATCTTTTCTTTTTGCTCTTAAATCTGAATCAGGATAGACTTAATTAAGGTGGCAAAATCAATGACTGAAAATGCTGTTTTTTTTTGTCAGCTACAAAAGTGTAACCTACTCATTACTAGTGAAGCTGCTGCCTACTTCAGGGAAGGTGAAAAGGTGGAAAATTAAATGGCGTCTGACAATTATTCTGCTTGCCCGGGTTGCAGGTTTACACACTTGTACCGGCAAATCACCTGATGCTGAAAATGACTATTGACCAAGTACTGCAGCCATAAATCAGTTAAATGCTTTGAGCCAAACCATACATCACCACCATCTATGCTTTTAAAGATCTCCTATGGATTACTAGTTTAGGTCATTCCTTGTGTTGTAATCAACCATCTTTTAACTATAGGAACGTTCCTTGTTTTCATGCTGAATAAATGCACACATAACAATAAGTGACAGGCAGCATCAGAGGCTAAACTTTTTATAAGCTCAAGCATACAGTGTATCCTTTCTACATCTAAGGAATGTGTGTGTCCCTTTATTCCTGCAGAAGTGTGAATTATCCTGTATTTGCAAGGCCTCCTTGATAGAGCGCAATTCCCCTTCTTATGCAGAGCACTCCAGGCTATGTAAACCGAAGACTTTTTCTCGACTGGGAGGGAAGTGTGAAGAACTAGAAAGCTCATTTAAAATCTTCTTTGTGTAATAGTGTTATATCCATTCAGCTGCTGAGAAGATGAAAGGGTTGAGGATTGGAGCCTATTCAAGGCAGCCACCGGGATAAAGTTGGGGTACACGCACTGCATGGAATGTCAGTCCATCACAAGAAACACACACACAGTTGTGCATTTAAAACATTGTGGGGACCTTCCGTTAATTTCTACAGGACTAATCCTAATTATGACAACCCTAACCTTTACCCAGCCCTAAACTTAACCATAGGTAACTCATCAAAGTACAAGACGTTCACCTCTTTTTATTTTTTTGATTGTATTCACAGATTTTTATAAAACCGTGTTTTCCCTCATGTGGACATGACAAATTGTCCCCCCACAAGGTAAAAGTGTCTGGTTTTTATTATCTCCTGGGGGCATTGGTTCCCACAACGTAATATAAACATGCACACACACACACACACACACACACACACACACTGACACCCAAGAGGACATTTAGAGATGCCAGTTAGCCTGAGTGCATGACATTAGACTGCAGGAAAAAACCCATGAGACGTGGGTACAACATGCAAACTGCACACCCGGGTGGAGCTGGAATTCCAGCCCTAACTTTCAGGGTGTGTGGCAACAGTGCTAATCACGGTGCTGCACACAAACAGTAATATTATACGTATAAGCAATAAACACATAATTTCCAGGCCTGGGCATTGATGCATGTAAACACTTTTTTTCTCTTCCGACACTACAGTATATAGAGAAATGTGCTGATGGTACACAAGTAATTGTTACATCTAATAAACAAAAGTAAAGTCTGAGTGGAATTTGTAGATCATTTTTCTCTGCAAATGACGGAACGTACACTAGAGCAAAGCCCCGTGGGTAATTCCTCAGAGCTACCTTAAAATATAACAGTGAACAATTACATTCCTAGAAAACATAAGACAGAACTCATGATTTCATGTACACTTCATCGCATCCTGATCAACCAGTCCTGTAAATAAACACCCAGAATGTAAATCATGTAAAATACGTTTTTCTCAAGATCCACAAATTGGCCTCCTTTTTCGGCTTTTGTTTGCATATGCAGCTCTGCTATTTATACACAGCACCATTTATTTCCACACAATTCACAGTACATGCATACACACATACTCGCATAAACAACATGTTGGTATTCAATGTGATATACAGTATGAATTGACTGATTTGTCTATTACAATTCAATTAATGATCTCCCATTAACTAAACTGCTAAATAAAACACTAAAAATTCTTTAACAAAGCAGTTAAAACACGATCTGAAAAGAGGTTTTGTACTATAGTTCCCACAACCTCTGAGTTATCTAGCAAGTAGTCTTTCTGCAAGGCATTTTCCCCCCCAAAATGTTCAGACACAAAGAATACACAGAATCAATCCACATTCCCCAGAACTCACCCACAGCCCAATTAACTATCTCAGACCTACAAAAACCCAGTCCATCTGAAGTGGCCCCTCTCTCTCAGCTTGTACCTGCTTATCGATCGCTGAGCCGCTAAATGCTTTCACTCTTGATAGCCCCATGGGCTGTTCTTAGCTAACTTTATGAAATCTTACATGTCGATATTCACTGGTAGCTTCCAGAGAATCTTCCCCTGCTATCGGGCCCCAGGGTCCAATTAACACTGCAGCAGTCTGGTCCTACCATGACTAGCGGGCATCACCAAAGCTTCATGCCCCGGCAGAAATAAACACATCCGACACATTGTAATGCTGAACAGCACGGTGCAACGTTTTGCCCCCGAAAATAATTGGATGTCGGGATTGAGTCGGCGCGGTTGCATGGCCGTTGAGTGCATGCTGATGCCAGCTGGTAGCGACGGACTCTAGATCAGAGGATCTGTGCTGACTAGTCAAAGAGGAAGACTCCGTGGATAACGAACAGGAGTACAGAAAGCTGAAGTATCACGTGGCCACATTGTGCTAAATCAGGGCTGAAGCTGGAGAGAGTCCAAAAGTAGCTGAGTGGCAGGAAACGACAACGGGGAGGCTGATTATCGTTGAGGTGAAAGCTTGGCAGCACAGCAGCCAGTCGTGCTGAACCTTCAAGAAATCAACCATACTACTATTTCTACCCTAAAAAATGTATTAGTGAGTTACATAAATAATCGTCACATCACTTCATCTCAGGGGTATGAACTGATTTGATAGTGTACTTTGCAGGTCAGGGGGTAGAAGAAGGTGAGATCCTACATCTCGTGTAAAAATGTCTCAGGATACCTGAAGAGAGGTGGAGCCAAGAAGATCTGCTAAGGTCCAACGGAGATTTTCAAACATGCAAGTTTTACATACCTAAAATTAACCTGATGAAACCGGGTTAAGTAGCTCTGATTGCCGCAATCGGCTGTAAATGGCACTACGACTGTGAGCTACGATTCGTAATACCCAAAACTGGGAAGTCAGCCGCAAGACACCTCACTAAGCCAGTAAAGCCGCTTTGTAGCGCATCCCAATGGTATACACAAGAGAAGTCTGAGAAATTTCATAGGACAAATAACAGAAAACAAATGAATCTCACTGAAATTTCCCCAAGGTACTCTCAAGAAGGAACAGAGGATCTTCGAATATTCCACTCACTTCTTTGATAACAACATTAAAGAATTCGTTTTGCATGAAGAAGTGCATCAATGAACAACACAAAAATGCACATCTCCATTACACACTAAAAAATTCCTTGGAAAAAAAGAAGTTTGGTTTGTCTTGATATTTTTATGTTGTCATTGAATATTTGACCCACAAGACATCTACATGAAAGTCAACTTGGCAAAAATTCGTGAAATTCATGTAAGGATTGGTGGTGCCTGACTATTCAATGGAAAACTGTTATTTTTACTTTCTCTTTCTCTGATGCCCATTCAGCTTATAGTATGATAGAACTAGAATACTAATATCACTGTCACGCCCAGATCCAGCCAACCAAGCCAATAAAGACAGCCGAACCAGTTTAATCAGCCACGCCCAACACACCTTCATTCTTCATGCCCTGAGAACTAACCACATCATTGTAGTATTCAGTTATCTGGTTCCTTTAAAATTCTCTAAGTTCCCGCACCTTACTGTGAGGTATTGTGTTTTTTTATAACTTTACTGAGTGTTTCTGTTGTCAATGTTAGTGCTCCTGTGTATGATCCTTGCTAGTTCTCCGTTTTCTCCCATTGCATTATGATCTGGAATGGTTTGTTGTGTTGACTGCCCTGATCTGGGTTCTGACCTTTTGCCTGCGACCATGGTTACGTTTTCAATGCCTCTCTGGTTTCTGGACATCTTGTGTCATCTGGTTTTGACCCTGCCTGCTTTGACCATGATTAAAGACCCTGACTGTGCACATAGATCCAGTCCGCGTATTCATTACACAGACTGCAATATCCGATGAGGACATTGAATGACATTTCAGAAGTCATATATTCAAACACCAATGTTATAACCACAGAACAAAGCAGTATAACAGTGTTTTATTTAGTGATGGAAAAAAATACTGCCTGGACACCCACATTTGGCGGGTCTTCCATGTTCTGTCTATCAGTCACCCCTTGGTTTAAACTAATGAGAGCAAATTAAGCAACCAATGAGAATTGAATGTAACCAACCTATGACCAGGTACACAGGAATCCTGCCAACCGATACCTCATTTCGCTCAAAACAAGTTTTTTCCACTATAAAAAAAGGGCTAACTTGCAAAAAGCACCTATAAACTCATTTACAAAATAATAATGACCACATCTCTAGGCCATGTTGCCATAAATAGCATTCACTTCACTCGACTAATGTTCTCAGAATTTCGAAAACAGGGCTCCACTGGCTATCCACAAAAGGAGCCTCATTAAAATGTGAGGGAATAAAGAAAGATCACTAAATAACCCAGAAATAAATAAGCACCCCCTACCCTCAAGAGATTCATCCTCCCTACAAGTCCATCTCAAAATGAGATGAATAAATTTAGTCGCTCACAGCATCTTGCCGTCTTCAGTCCCATGATGGCTCCGGGGGGAACGCGAGTCAGACAGTGCCGTGGCAACAAAATTAGCATTGGAGCGACATCATTAAAATGTGTGTCACTGCAGAGGAGGCCTGGACTTGGGAACCCCGACTGGGAATCAAACGGGCCTGTAGAGTCTCACAAATAGCTCACCAGCGGCGCAAACGAAAGCGGCAGCTAAAACCTCGCCTAACCCAGCTGCCCAGCTCAAGGTTTTCTTGCAACAAGCCCAGTCACGAGCACCCCAGGCTTCATGCTGTAATGATCACCACGTGTCCTTCAGTCGGGCGGAATGTAGGTAAGTTAAAAAAAAATCAAGGTTGAGCCTTCAGACTTTGAATGCTGTATGTTTAACCTTATCTGACTTTCTCTTACGGTCAAGTTCCTGCAGCCAGAAAGTAATTGTCCTGGCTGAGAGGGAATAAACTGACCCTAGATAAACAGGAGTGTAGGGTAAAGACCATCGATGAGGGGAACGGTCCTCCAAACCCATGGTAGGAGGGATTACAGCACCGTGTTCTTTTAGTCCAATGAGATTCACTGAACCTGCAAGAGGCTGGTTAAACCTGCTAGTGACTGGCCAAGCACGTAATCCCTCTTATGGTGACCTTCAAAGGCTTCTATCTGCAGTCGACACTTATCATCTCCAACATCACACTACTGCTGCGGCTCCACAAGCCAGACGGAAAATCACCAGAACACTCTTTATTAGACAGCCCTGAGAAGGGCCGGTACACAATAGGCATTATTGAAAAATGAATACAACTGAAGTACTCTACAGGTCACAGACAGAGGTAATAACACACGGAACTAGATACTAAACAATAATTCATTTAAAAAATATGCTGTGCATAAACAGCCATTACTACCCTGTCTGAAAATGTTTTCTCATTTCACATAACCACTTAATTCCTTATTAGGCATTGATCACGTTTTTATACAATGTACTTCATAACTTTTTTTCCACAGTTCTGAAAAATATATATATTTTTTTTCCCTGTAAATAATCACTGCCCATATCTTGGTCATTTTCAGAGGCTTTCCTGGACCACATAAAGAGGGAGTCCAGTGGAGTGGGACGCGGGGTTCATAATCTGCATCTTTCCCAGAATGCATTTCACCACAATCCTCAGTTTACATTTTCACACATAGCGGCAGTCAACTGAAAAAGGGGGTTATTACATGTGCAGCAGAGGTAAAATATTTACCACAGCTAGTATAGCAACTTTCAAAAACTTATCTGAGCATCGAAAGTGAATCTAACATTTTCGGCTGTGGTGTCATTTCCAGTTTCTAGTTGTAATTACAGTTTGTGTGGTAGCGGGTGGTCTAGCTGTCCATTATTTATCCATAGACAACATTTCACAGCACAAGGAATGGTAACCAGTCATTAAAAACCATCACTAAGTTGTTAACACATCGATCCAACAGCATCAATATTTCAGTAAAAGAAGTAGTCAGCAGTACAGTCATAAGACGGCTGGACCAGTCTCCCGCCTGCTTGTACTCATGCCAATGCACGAGTACATTTTCAGCTCTAATTATAGGGCCGTATTTTTGTCTATTTATTCTGTGTTTTTTATATAAAAGCAACAAAAAAACCTTTCTAGTTAACTACGTATTAAATAAGACACACCTTTTGGGTATTGCAAGAGAAGCGAGTCACACTTGCAACTGACAGGATGTATTATTTGAGAAGCAAAAAATCGGCGAGACAGATTTTTAATATACTAGCAATAAAAGAGGTAGGAAGAAGTGAACAAAGCAACGTTTTTCACGTCAGTCCATCCTTTTTCTCCCTCAGATCGGAAACTGCTGGCTTGTTGAAAGGAGAACAGCATAAAATATGTAAAGCCAACTGCATCTCAAAAGGCATCAAATAAGGGCTGAACCAGTGTGAACCACAGCAAAATTTATACAATACTTATTCTGTGTAGGGAAATTCTTGATAGACAATCACAGTTATGAACTCATCAACTTCCGTAATTATATCTGTGCTTTAATCATCTCCACAATGTTATCATTTTTAACATCAACGAGATAATAGCCCGAGCTGACAGGTAATCAAACTCTGTCTGTATTTACATGGCTTCCATCTGTATTCCCATACTTTGGGATTTAAAAACGGATGCAGTGGGCCACAGCTGTACATCAACAGAGGATCTCAATTTTAACACCTACATGCAGTCAACATGTGCCTTATGAAAAATGCCTCCTCACACTGGTCTTACCCAGGCTGGGTATGAACATGTTGGATTTGAGAGAATAAGAACCCAAGAAATTTAACAAGCTGGTGATGCAGAAGAAACAGAAATTGAACAGAAATCAGACTCAATCTGGAGCATGAAAACCTTCATTTTTAATGTAAATGCCACAAGATAGGACAGCAGGTTTGAAAATCTGATCACATCCACTTGCCAGCAAAAATCTATAATACATATGGAGGGTGTTGACACTACAATTAGAACATACAGTCTGCATGATTCACCGAGCCCATTAAGTTTATTATGTAAGAAATAAATGTCAGTGTTGTGTAAGAAAGTAAGCTTTTTCTCAAGATGCAGAGTAGCTCTCTGTTCTGTGCTATCTAATTGCCTTTGGATGAACATCAAGCCATCTACTTATGCAAAAAAAAAACAGCATTATAATTTCAAGTGGGATTCAAATTTAATATCTGTAGGTAATCAAACTGCTACCTTAAGGCTACATTGCACATATTTTCCTCTATTTCAGGATAGATAATGCCATTTCCAATGAATTGAAAGCTTCCTTGAGTGTGGAAAGACCTCCCAAAATTCAGTGTGTTGTTATCTTTGAAAAGGAAAATTTATCTATCCAACTCTGATCAAAATATTACTTGAATGCAAGCATTAAATTGCAAAACAGATGGCTAGTTGCTTAAGCAGACTAATAAATAATGGCGGATCCCTCTCCAGGCCGGCTTGCACGCATCCCTCTGATGGAAGGTCGAAGGAACGTCACATGATTCCCAAGCCGTCTCTGACGTGACCACGAGGGGCAGAATTGTGATAGAAGCAGGGCGAAGATGAAAATTCACACAGAGCTCACCGCCAGGCTACATGTGAGGAAGGTCGAGGGTTTCAGACATTGTTCAAGGAGGTTGGGAAAATAATGAAAAAAATGCCAATTTGTAATTTGGGTACTGTGTGACATGGCCAATGCAGAATGAAAGTGTGGATTTAATAACCTCAGGAAAAAGATGCCTTATGACTATATAATACCTGGCCACCTCCCCTCAGCTTCATCCTACAGTTTACTGTTCACAAATGGTGTTTGCTAACACAACTCCAGCCAGATGGAACACCAATAGCTGAGGCTTTTGCACTTAGAAAAGTACATCTTCAATTCTGTCCAACAGCATCTTAGTAGTCCCAAGATACACCCACCAGAGTACGCACCCATTTCCAAATCAATGCCCGACAGTGCTTTTCCTGACCTTTTTGTAAAAAAAAAAATAAAAAAACATCCATTAAACATCTAGTGGGAAATATGAAGAAAAATAAGGAGGAAGAAGTGAAGTCAATCAATATCTCTGCTGGGTTATTTTTCAAATTGCTAAAAATGTAGTGGAGTTTCATTTTCCAAAACAATTTTCACATTTTCACACACAACACAGTTTCTAGATTATTTTATAAAGCTGTTGAGTAGATATTTAAAGCACTTAGACCCATATCATCAAATTACTAAAAACATTGCTCGCGACTAATTAAAAAAGAAATGTCAGCAGAGCTTTGGTAGGAAATTCCCTCTCTGTTCGGCAACCAAATTTACATTTAATTTATAAATAATCTGCAGTTTTCAGTAAGCTGTTTGCTGTAAATATTATAATTAGGAGAAGTGCATTTCACTGTAACAACTAAGTCACTATGGGATTGAGACACAGAGTTCTCCAGAAAGGTGAAAAGAACATTCAGATAGATAGATAGGGAAAATGATCTAGATCAAAGCTGCCTGACTAAAAAATCAGAATAGAAGTGATTCAGAATTTTTAAAAGATCATGTGAAATTATACACCCAGAAACTGACTAAAAATTTTGGATGAATCTAGAAGTAAACATAAAATCCATTCATCCATCCATGCATAATCTCTTATTCAATGCAGGATCATGGTGAAGTTGGGGCCTCTCACAAAAAGCACAGAGCACAAGGGCACAGGCCACCCTGGGTGGGATGCCAGTTTATACTACAGTAAGTAATATCACATAATAAATGAAGTGCATTTTCCTATCATAAGATAATAAAAAATCATATCTGGTACTTAGGTATTGCTACTCTTCGGGGCAGTAAGTCCGCAGTCTTATGGCCAACATGGCTGAGTCACTGACGTGCGGCTGTCTCACTAACACACACACGCGTGGTTAGGAAGCAGGAAGTAGTTATGTCACCTGTGGCTGTAATGTGCTTAGGAGAGATAAGCTAAGCCTAATAGCAAATCCCCTCAAGCTCACCAGACCTGTCCAGTGGTCTTCTCAAGTGCTGTCTTGCTGATTATACCTGCAAAGGGATTCCAGAGAAAGCCCATCTGAGACTGTCCATCACTTCGACTCCAGTCCTTCTCTCCGTTCATGTATCCTAGGAAGCTTTCCCAGTTGCCCCATAGTGACTCACAGTAAGTACACAGTCCCCCCTCTGTCAGAGCTTCACAGTATATCTGCCTAGAAAGTCTTGGAAAAGGTCCTCAGACGACAACAGGCCAGTGGACGTTGGTTATATGTTACCATACACGTGTTTGGATGCACATAGATATGTCAAGACAAAATACATGTGCTGAAGCCTCAATATTATTTTTCTCTTGAAAATATTGTTTGCTAATATTTTCAAAACACCACTAACCAAATATGGAAAAAAACAACCAGTTTCATACTGTCTTTAAATGTTCTGTTGGTAAATTTCTGTTAAAAATTAAATGGACTTCAACTTTAAATGTGCGGTTTAATTCGTAGTTTTCATGCTTCCCCACCTTGCTCTCCAAGTTGGGAGCCAGGGGTCAGCGCACAGGCAGCCAGTGTCCGGCGCCCCTGGAGCAATTCAGGTTAAGAGCCTTGCTCAAGAGCCCAACGGTGATACGAACACTTGCTGGCTGCAGGACTTGAACCCACGACCTTTCGATCACAGGCACCTAGAACACGCAGCGCTACATTACCACCACCTAATTTATGAAATATGACGTATTTCTTTTACATGCTATGAAATATAGATGTAAAACATATACTGTATATATAGATATTGGTATAGATATATAAAATAAATAAATATATAGGGCTATATAATATTTGAATCTGTGGCTGTGTGGGTAAATTGCAGAGAATATAAATTCCCCTTAACCAGTTTCCCAAGACCACTTCCCTAAAACTGCCGTCTCACTCCCAGGTCCATCTCCCGGCCGGAGCCCACAACTGCCGTGCATCCACCAGTCGGGTAATATGGCAGAGCTTTGATGATACTGGTGTGACCCACCACTGAGTCAGCACAAGAACCCAAGCTGCAGGTGCCTCACTCGCAGCACGATTCGCGGATAATGAAATAGGTGCGGTGAGCCATGCGTAGGTGTGTGCCTTTATTAACGGACGTCACAGGGGCCTTCAGCTACCCCTGTATTGCGAGAGACAGTTTAATGTAGGCGCTGCAGTTCCAAAAAAAAAAAAAAAAAGTCTTACTTGTAGGGAGTGTGATTCTACAGATAAGATCTTAAAAGTGTGCATTTGAAACAACAGATGAAACAATATGGTTCCCTGGGTCCAACTCTAGCCGTGCACTCTGAGGAGAGACAAGCCGTTTCTTTACAAGCCCGGCGCTGCAAGATGCCAACGGGTCAGAGAGGCGAACTGCGTAACCAGCCAGAGGTCACGAACCAGAGGCCTGACCTACCTGCCACCCGCTTGCAAAGTTCGCAGACTGCTGCACTGGAGCAGAACTGCAAGATTACGTGCTGTGTTAGTAGTGGGCGGGGTGGATGCGAGATGTCACCTGGCAGCTCATACGTGAGGCTGGTAACAGACAAGCAGATTTTTATCAGAAACGCGCAAGGGGACACAGTAGAACAACGCTCCTCCGGCGCATGATAAAAGGGGCAGACCACAGCACACTGGTGCCTGGTACTTCTTTTCACATGCGGCGATTTCCAACAACGGAAGGCTGACTTGAAATTAATACCACGCTCGTTTGAAGGAAATCGTTCTCGTCATGTTTGAAAGAGCGGCGTCTCATTGACTGAAATTTAATTAAAAAAAAAAGGTCAGTGGAGTTCAGACATAATTGTCTGTTATGCAATATTATTTTTGCCACCATTCTTTCAAATAAATAGGACATACACCAATGAAACTGGTCGGGAGACTCCAGTTCAGCTTTTCCCATCTTCTAGCATTGTCATAGACAACACAGAAGTCATAGACATTGACTAATTTCACTCAGACTTTATCAATATAGTAAACACAAACACAGCTGGTGCGTATTTAAACTTAAAGAGCTGTGTTTGTAACTCGAGTTCAGGTGTATAATCATCTCGTCAAATGCTTCCTAAAGTCCATCAAGTCTGAGATCGCAGTCATCCTACCCCAATGAATGGATTTTTTACTTCCCACAATTTAGAGATGACGAATATGCTGATCTCTGAAATTAATGACAAATGCTGAGCAAGTGAGATGTGCTTCACTTCATAATTAACCGTGTTATATTATTTAATTGGACATCTGAGCTTCCAGATGGGTTGAGGTACTGCAGTGCAGTCCCTAATACAGTGCTCTCTATTGCAGTCACACACACACACACACACACACACACACACACACACACACACACACACACACACACACACGCTCCTTGTATCTGTTAATATGTTTGTTCCATGTAATGAAATTGTACAATTGTGAATCCTCATGTGAAAGAAGACGTGGGTTTGAATAACAGATGGGAATTTATCTTTTAAAGTACTGAGCTAAACCCACTTTACACTTGAGAACTGGTTTATACCATAATAATATATTTTAATTATGGCGAGCAACTGATTTACTTTGATTAAATTAACTTTATAAATAATTATTTGCATGGCGAAATTGCACTGTTGGTCTTGTACGAAAAGTATTAATAGCACGGACTGAAAGAGCTTATGTAGAGGAGTAGAGTGAGTGAGTGAGTGAGTGTGTGTGTGTGTGTGTGTGTGTGTGTGTGTGTGTGTGTGCGTGCGTGCGGCTATAGACAGGCCATCCAGGGTGTACCCCAGCCTGTCCTACACTGCCTGGGGTAGGCTCCAGACTCGAACCAGGATTATTGGGCAAAAGACGGATGGATGGATGGATGGATGGATGGATATAACTTGCACTGAGATAGACTGGTGACCCTGTACTGGACAAGTATTTGGAAGATGTATGGATGTTTTGATAAATGGATGGGTGAACACAAAGTTTATGGTACAATAATATAGTGCACACAAAAGCATACATCTTATTATATTATAATCATATAATATATAAGTGCTCTCCAGATTAAAACTGATCCTTTAATCTGAATAAACCCTGGGCATCACACCATGTGTCCTGCTGCCACTAATTAAACTATTAATTCAACTAATAAAGAAAAATTGGATGTCAAACAATATTTTAAAAAAATTATTCTAGGAGTTCCTTATCTATGCAATTTAATTTCTCCCATCTGTGAAAGACATGCCAGTTATTGGCGGGAAGTGGCCACAAATGCGAGCTTTCCTCGCTGAGTGTTAGCTGCCATGCCCTGCCTGCTGTCTTCGGTGTGCCAAGTAAGCAAAAGGAATTGGGAAAACGTAGCGTGAGATGTTCATGTACAGCTTGACAATATACAGACCTTTCCAGAGCAGTTATGTCACAGACAAGATACCTGACCCTAGACCCACTAACATACACATGATTTCACACCATCAGAAAAATAACTAAAACACTGCTCAGAACACCCCAGACAGACTATTTTCTCTTCCAAAATGGTAAATACTATTATGGTATCTCGTTTATGGGGAATATCACTGTTATATATGCAAGTCCCCCAGACGGGAAGGGAGAGCGATTGTGGGGTTCATTGTGCTGTTGAGTACATGGAGGGAATACTAGATGTCCTGTCCAGCTAGAAGCTTCAGGCACATACTATCAGCACTCTGCAGGGTACAGCCTATCTCCACATCCCAGCAAATACTGTCTCTTCTGGTGTATTGATGTAAAGAGCAGATGGGAAAATGCCTTGTACCTTTGAACCAGTAAAAGGTTTTCTTTTTTGAGAGGTGAGGTTGGCTCCGAATCCCACGTGACCCAGATGCCTGTCTGTTAAAAAATTTTCCCATGAAAATAACAGTAATGACAGCCCTGGATTAATTTAAGAGATAATCATCCCCCTTCTTTTACCTCGTGCTACAGCTAAATTACACACTTTTCAGTATTTTTTGCCGAAAATGCATTTCTCTCATGATGCCCGTAAATGCAAATCGCTGCATGGAAATTCTTAACCGAATACAGGATATCGTAAAATTTCCAAAGGCTGTTATCACAGTTCCCCAGAGTTTTACTCAGAGCCATACTGAAGGCGTATGTAAGCCTATCACTATTTATTTTTCTCTGTCATGATTAACATTAACACCGAAAGTAAAAGAAAGTGATTTTTTGGCAGCATTGAATGATCTGACAGTTTATGTCATGAACAAGTACATTCGAGGTGTAAAATAAGTTTATCCACGATGTGTGACCTCATGAGCGTCAATCAGAAGATAAAGCTGATGGCTTGGCGTGAGAAGCTCGCCTGTCACAAAATCGCACTTAACAGCGCAAAGACCGTAAGACTGTAGCACTCCTGATGGATTATCCTTAAGGACCATACGCCACTGCCCAGTGGAGAAAATCTTCACTCAGCTCTGATCTCACTCGTGTCACCAGGTTTAAAATGACTGTATTAGGGTGGCCATCTCTCCCGTGGCTGCAGGTTGGATTTTTATTTCAGTCGTCTGATGTCCGGAGTAAGACGTCGTGGGAATTTCAGAGGACACGGCTGTGAAATGCTGGGTGGCTTACCAGGTCAGCCTGGAGCATTAAAAATCGTACCTAGCCCAGGTTATACACAACCAAAGTTCAAAGCCCATGGTCTTTTTTTTGCAAATTTAATTTGGCACAAAACTCCTCTATACATATTTCTGCATCACACATATTCATGATGAAAAGCATGCTTTAGGATATGTATTTACATGACCGTCGCCCACAAACTTTACGTTACAGAAATGTTCACCCTTTCATCCCCTACTGACGCATTAACCATGAAGACAAAACTAGTCAAATTATGAAAATACTGAATAATATTAAGATTAAATGGGATACGTGTTAAACGTAGTATAAACGCAGTGCTGAAACGTCAGGAAATACATTCGAATATTATATACATATATATATATATAAAAAATATGTATATGCATACACATGTAAAAAAACAGGTAAAACTGTAACATCGATTTTCATCAGCAATCTGTTGAAATAAGGTGTACTATGCAATATTCAAACTGATGATTTTCATTTCACACAGCATGTATTATGAAATACACGAAAAAGCCGGGGAGCACGTCAAATAATATTGAAAATTAAAAGTAGTTTTAAAATATCACGTTACATATATTCGTACTGTCATATGCATTCATCCACAGCAATAATAATCGAGAACAATAAATATCCTGGCCACAAAGAGCAAGCCAACACCGCCTAACGCCTATTTATTTACGAACCGTTATCTCCCAGCATCTGCGCTCCTCCGATTATCGCTGGATTACTTTGCATTTTATCATATTTCAACTAAGTATACGGACGCCGTATACGTACCATTTCCAGAGATGCGGTTCTCTACTTCATCTTGCCCACCTTCTCTAGAACAGAAACTGAGTTGAACGTAGAGTCCTATGAAATGTATAATTTGTATTACTACTCCAAAGGCTCCCATCGCTTTTGTTTATGCTTGTAGGATACTTTGCCTGTCTCACATTAGGGGAGGGGGGGGCGGTAATAGGAAATAATAAAAATCCGGCCACGTCCAGCAGGCTTATTCTCCTTTAAATTAAAATCACTCCAGTAGACAGAAGGAAAGTGCCTCCTCGGAGATACGATGTAGCAAATTGTTTCTTCTCTTCCCCTTGTAGTTCTATTCTGCCTACCTCCGAAAGTGGCGTAGGAAGACGCGTTCTGGAGCCAGAGAGAGGCGTGCAGCGGCTTCCATTGTAAAATATCAAGTAGGCGGAGGGATCTGAGGAACAGATTATTTCATTAAACTTTTACCATGCAGTCTTAAGAGTATTTAAATCCCTGCGTTATTGACAGCTGATGGAGGGTAGCAGTGGCACCGATCACCTACGTCAGGCAAATCTTCAAGTCTGGTGAAACCAAGCAATTGCGTTATTTCCTTAGCAGGAAACGCTGAACGAAGAGCTCCTCTAATATGTAGTTTAAATCGTAGGAGATCGATGCGTTTCAAGGACCCGAGGTGCGATGCATGTAGTTGTGTTTGTTCCTAAGATCGTAGAATAAAAACTGAACGAATGAGAACGCAAATGTGCACGGTCTGTGTTTGTGCACCTTCCCAACGCACGTCAAACATTAAAATATATTCACATGGTGATTGTAGTTTTTACCTGAGAGCATACCTAGAAATACAGTGAGCGATGCTGGCTTTTGTTTCAGGCAGCAGGGATTCCGGAGAATTTCTTTATTAGGGGAAAGAAACAAAAGATGATGCGTGAAAAATGAAACGTCA
>JAACJT020000090.1:59533-95112 GCA_009936485.2 Gymnarchus niloticus | reverse complement strand
GGGGGGGGGGGGGGGGTGGGTGGGGGGTTGGGGGGGGGGGTTGTGGGGGTGGGGGGGTTGGGGGGGGGGGGTGGGGGGGGGGGGTGGGGGGGGGGTTGTGGGGGGGGGGGGTGGGTTGGGGGGGGGGTGGGGGGTGGGGGGTTGGTTTGGGTGGGGGGGGGGGGATGAGGGTTTCACTAATCTGCCTTCGGTGGGTGTTTACTGGGGGGAAAAAGACTGGAAACATCCAGGGCTGTGTCAGGCTTCTGCCACATATATTCTAATTACCCCATTCAGACAGCTTCTATAAATCTATCAGTTCTCACCTGTATTCCCCTGACTCAAGGTCAACCAGCTAATTGGATTGTTTCCATGTTGGTATTCCTACCACCGGTCAGAAAATTGATTGAGTGCAACATTTTAATAAGAGCAATTAGTCATGTTTTCTCACAGCTGGTCATCACGAGCCTGAAGTCCTTCTCTACAATAGCTATCATCTCTGTACCCAAAATGAAGGATGATGAGTGATACTTTTGTACAATAAAATCATTAAAAAAAATTCCCAAAACCTTCTAGTTTTGTTCTGTTTTCCTCCTCAAAAGGACCATAGAGGTTTAATTCAATATAAGATTAATGCCCATGCCCAGCAACTAAACCCAGCATTAGTCACAATTATCTAAAAAACCCCCCAAAAAAGTGTACTTTATTGATATATCCATTTAGAAAGTTGGACTACTCTTGCATTTTGTGATTATAAGTTGTGTTACCAAGCAGGTGTGGTAGATACCAAGATTAACACCAGACAGCTACCAAAATAAAGAAAACTTAACAGTCTCAGTAAGATGTTGGGTCACTATAAACTTGGCATGGTAGCTGAAACAATATCAGAGGAGTTCAGGATTCCCTGGATTTCTGAAGCTGTCCAAAGACATGTAGTTAGGCTAACTGGCATCTCTAAATTGCCTTGCGATGGATCGGTACCTTGTCCCTTATTCTGTGTAGTATAGGCTGCAATGGATCGTGTACCAATGTGTACCCCTACCTTGTTCCCTATGCTGTGTGGTATAGGGTTCAGGCCCCCTGACAAACTTGTCCAGCATAGCAGTCGAAAGATGGATGGATGGATGGATGGATGGATGGATGGAGTTTTAATGACAGGTTTTCCATTTTTCCTTATCTTTTATTTGGCTTCTTGCATAAAGTTTTAATTGTCAAGTAGGTTCATTGATTAGTCTGGGAGTGTTGATTTGTCAATTAGCCATTGTTAATACTAATTAATTTGTTAATTCTTTGTGTTTGTCCATATTTCAGTGCCTTTCCAACAGCCATCTGAATGTACACAATATGGGTGTAAGACAAGCTTGTGGGCAAAAGGAAAATATGAGTTTTATGCCTGTCATTCCTTGTTCTGATCCTGGCCCTGTCAGAAAACTGGCAGGAGATATCAGAATCTGTACCTTTTTATTTCTTTTTTTCTGATGATCTGCCTCAAAAAACGCCCTCATCAAACCATTTCCCTGAATTTACAAACAGTTTATGTCTCAATTAGCACATCCAGACCTGCCTCCCCCTAAAATAACTTTGCACACCTCGTAATTTTTGAGATGCACCGCTGGGAAAATGGCCCTGTTCTTTTTTTTTTTTTTTTTGATTCTCATCCAAATACCTGCCCCGCATGCTTGTACTAGCTAACCTCCAGCCGCAGGACGCAGCTGACTGTCTTGTCACTTTCAAGATAAACATTGCTGTGCTTGCTGCCAGGTTTGACAGTTCACCCCGAACGCGCTGCGGCCCCAGAAGGAAATGAAGGCTGGCGTGTCTGCCAGACAAAACATCCCATTCCGAAGCCGTGCTTGTCTTTCTGGACAAACTCCTGAAGCAGGTTTCTAATGAACTATGTGGAAGGATAACGAATATCAAGCAAGGGCCACATATATCCTAGGTCAGGCAAGTGAAATGGCCTGCATTCAGCTAATCAGTTAGCATATTAACTTAACCTTGACTTCATTTTAGAAGAGACTCATTTTCATTGTTGCTGCCGTCAGTACGGTTCAACATATTATAAATGTATTTAAAATGACTTCTATGGACTGAAGGTTTAACTACGTACACACCTGCGCTTTTCATTTACGTATAATACCTTATGGCCAATGAGACAAAGTGAGGCTCAGTCTCATTGACTGCAATAGAAGCAGCATCCAGCAGCTTGCTGAGGGCTGTGGAGATGTGATTATAAGTCACATTCAGAATTTCAGTATCGGGGAAACCGATGCAGGCAATGTGTTCTGAATACTCTGTCTATTTAACAGACCAGTGAATTCCATGACAAACACGAAATATAACATTTCCTGTGAGCAAAACATTTTAGACATTTACTTGATTTGTGTCAGCCTGCAACTAACATTAAACTCTGACAACTGTTGTACATCCTGTACTATAATAGTTTTTTCCCTTTAGTGTGGGTGTGTGTAAATGTCACTCATTTAAATTAAAATGTAAATATGCAGGTTTTCCCCAACGGTTGTCTGGCTCATGTTCTCAGCTGAAATTACATTAAAAGATGCCGCAAACTATTTTTCAGGATGCACTCACCCAAGGACATGCCAGCACTACTGGCAAATTTGCCTTTGTACTTGTCAATGGTTAATTATATTTTTCCTTTTTCGCATCCGAGGCTAGCATAATTCAAAATGCAATTACCTCTCGGACAAAGCTACACCAGGCCTCTGTAACATGTTTAGAAGTTTTTCTTTTAAACACCTTGGGAGAAGCAGCGGCGCCAATCTAGTAGACATACGGAGGGACGAAAGACAAAACAAAGCATGCAATAAAAGGGCCACCAACTGCGAACACTAAAAATAAGATGTAAACCTCATCATCTCCTCCATAGCAACCAATCAGCAGCTTCACAGCAGACATTTAAACAACTTCCCCCTTCCTCTCTCCTCACTCAGGATAATAGGGGTGGATCAGCTCTTCGAACAGGAACATTTTGTATAAATCTTCATCATTCTGTCTCTGAAAGTGGAGTGAAACAATCAGGCCGGCTACTCAAAATGGTTACCACAGTGTATAAAAACAACTACAAAAAAAAAATTCCTTGAGAACACAAAAACATTTTTGAAACAAAAGAAGAATCTATTTTCTGAATTGTGAACTGAGTCAATATTTTTATACAAAGTTTCAATATATTTTATGGTACGTAGTAAATTCATGGAATTTCATGGAGGGAGCCATGACTCTTATAGGTTAATGATAATGACAGGGACATTTGCTGTACCAAGTAAAAACTGGAAAGAAATGGGAAAATTACATCTTGATACAAAATTTTAAAGTTTTAATTTTGATTTTGAATAATTTTCCTGCTACTGGTCCCTCAGGAAAAATAGCCAAGAGAATGAATTTTTAGAGGCATTATTGATGTGGATCTTTAGTATGCATTATTGTTGACACCATCCAAACCCCTTTAATACCAGACTGAAGGAGGATTGAAATGGTTCCTCCCTTATGTCACTCCATATCCAAGTCAACTTTACATTACCCATGCAAATTCTGTTTTCATTCATCCTGAAGCATCCACAATAACGGCTCGTCAAACTTTTCGCTAAAGGCAGATCTTTAAATGTCATTGACTGCTAAATCTCAATAAATCATCAGCATAATCGGTAGCCACTGGTGTTAATCGTATGGGCTCTTTACCTTGATAGTTATCCAGCATTAACAGAGCATGACTAATCCAAAAACAAGGGAATGACTATGGATGGCCATAAAGAAATACAGAAAAGTAGTTCATTTTTCTTTGCGTCCTACCATAATGGATTGACAGGGCGAGTATCCAAGTGAACGAGCAACAATTTCTGGAATTGTGACCCAAAAACAGGCAAAGGGTTTAAAACCAGACGGAAGAGAACGAGGACAAAAAGTCCAGACACAGGCAGAAAGTGAAGTTGATATGGGGTATACAGGGTTAACAACCTAATCAAAATTATTAGATGCATAGAAGGAGAACCAAGGGAGCAAGCAGGAGTCATTAACCATGAAACTAGCACTCAGTATGGGAGGACACTAAATACTCTACCTGGGCTTACCTGAAAAACCAGGCATTTGTAATCCATGCCAGTTAACCTACAAATGTGTCTAGTATTCAGGGAAGGTGGAGCAGGAACCTGCTGGGCATGGCTAAATGGATGATCTTCTTGATGTGGGCCTATATGGGCCTACACTGGACCAATTTGCATTCATA
The DNA here is from genome assembly GCA_009936485.2 of Gymnarchus niloticus. Classification (NCBI taxonomy): domain Eukaryota; kingdom Metazoa; phylum Chordata; class Actinopteri; order Osteoglossiformes; family Gymnarchidae; genus Gymnarchus; species Gymnarchus niloticus. The sequence continues at coordinate 90,890 of JAACJT020000090.1, read as the reverse complement.
TAAAATATTCACGAGGCACAGTGGCTCAGTCACTAGCACTGACACCTCCAGGGTTGTGGGTTTGAATCTCATCTCTGCTCTGTGTGTGTGAAGAGTTTACTTATTCTCCCTGTTTGATTGGGGTCTCTAGATTGCTCTTATTGTGTGTGTGTGTGTGCCCTGTGGTGGACTGACATCCAATCCAGGGTGTACCCAGGTCTTGTGTTCTGTGACGATGGATGGATGGACAGATAAATATTTATATGAGCAGTCCCAATGGGTCAAAGGAATTACACTTTTTAAAAAAATTCTAGGTTCAAAATCCCAGTCGTGAATTTCATTTTATAATCTTTTAGGTCTTTAAATATTACCGCATACCGGGCAATTTTTACAGACATTAGATACTAAAAATATCTGCATTGTTCCAACTGAAAGGTCAAGTCAGCAAGAGTAGTAATATTCTTCTCTGCAGAAAATTAAGTGAATTATGATTATTAAATCTGACTTGTCACTCAGCTAGATATGGAAAAACACTCAGACTCTGAAATGCGTTCTATAATAGTTTCCAGATCTTTGTTCTGTGAATGAATGTCAGGTAAATGCGCTTTATCAGTAAGCCTGAAAATGTTTTTGGAAGCAGCGTTCATGATTCAAAGGAAGCTCACAGCACACGACATCACATCTCAGCCAAACACATCAATCATAAAGCTTCATAATCCAAATTCTGTGGTTGCAAGTATCTATTATGATGGTACTGTAAGCTTCAAACAGGTCCAGATTCACTCCATGCCTCATAATAACAGACGCATATTTACTTATTTCCTAGGAGGCCTGCTTTGCTCATAGCCCTGGTTATTGCATGGTGCTTGCAACTAGACAGCCAAATTCTTATGTTCTTTCCAAAAACATATTTATAACAAGCAATCTCTAGGATACAGAGCACCGTGACATTCCCCCTGTCGCTCCCTGTCCTCATGACTGTCTATCTTGGTGGCTCCTCACCTTGATGCGTGTGGCGCATCCGTCCAACCTGGTGAGGCGTTATAACACACCTGTTCTCTGTTTAGGAACTTTCTGGAACCTTGCGGCTGCTGTGGCATGAAAGGGTCCATAGTGTTATTCTAAAGTGGAACAAAACTCTCCCTGAATGAGTACCAGAAAATGTTTTGACATTCTCAGCTGATAGAAGACTACTGACAAAAAAAGAAAAAATCCTAGTCGAGAAGCAAGAATAGCACGATAGAAACATTACTTAACCCATTTATAAGAAGTGTTTCTGACACTATGCTAGAAAATGTGATTTTTACTTCTGAAGCCACATTAGCCTGTTTTCCCATTTCTTCAGTGGTGTTTCCAGTCCGGGAGGTAAAACAGACTTACTCCAAAAAGAATGATTTTTTTAATTGTACTGTTGCTTTAAATGTATTTTACTAGTTCAGAGTGATAAATGGATTTTTGCACTTTAAGAAAAACTGGGAGCAAAATCAAAAAAACTAACCGATCCAAAATAAATAATCAAAAGTAAAGCAATAAATTTACTCAGAAAAAATACAGAAAATAAGCTTCCCATTTTAAATGTCTCATTTTACTCCCCCCCCCCCCCCCCATTAAAAACACAATTATATTGTAGACTGTTTAACTGAAGTTTTATTGTGTCTTACAGTCTGTCACTCACTGATAGCACCAGAGGAGGACAAAGGAATATGTGGGGTTCATGGAGACAAAGGATGCCACCACTGAACACAGATCCCCTGGGTAGAACTTATCTTGTCAAGGTCAGAGAAGTGCCAGGGGAAAGGATGGGATCTCTTAAGAATTCCTTCCCTTTGATCTTGTCAGCCAGCTCCACACATTTCAGATACTTAAAATGCAGTGCCTTCTACCTGTCATCCTGCAGTGACTTTTCTCGACACCCCCAAATTTACAGAAAGAGCTCCGATTATGCGGCACTGCAAGGTGGTGGTGAATTTGAGGGAGTAACCTTGTGATCAGAGATAGGACCTTATTTAAGCTTTCATTTTATTAAATAATCACTGGAACTGTAACCGTAAACAGGGGAGGTATTGATACCTATCAAAATTCACAAAACCACCACAAATCTTGAAGAAACAGATTGATCAAGGATGCTGATAAAAAGAGGTAGAACTAGTGGGAACAGGAGAGGAAGAAGAAACCCCAGAGGAGCACCCTTTTCATAATTTCCAGCCCCTTCTTGAGTTAAGCTGCACTATAGTTCTCCTCAGTCTAGGTCAACTTGCTGACCTTGCTGTCAGGCTGAGAATACTGCTGGTCAAACTGTGGTACCATGAGATCATCAGCCCCCATTCCAGACCATACATCATCCAAGCCTTAATTGGAGTTATCAGTTCACATGTCCAGATGGCCACCACCAGGGGAGAAGAGTTCGCAATACAGTAGATACCTCACAGGGAGTGAACATCGCCAGCCTGTCTTTGTTGCCTCAGTTACTACTGTTTAAAATTTTCAGAGTAAAAGTAAACATCATCACAACATGGCCAGTTTGCGAGGTGGGGATGCTTCATGTGCACAAGATATGGTCATGTAAGTAAACCTAAAGACCACAGCTACTGTTCTCACCTTGACACTAGACCCACCCTCCATGGGATACACTAATTGGCCCTTATGACATGTAGCCCAGTGCCATCATTGTCAGCTGAGCTTAATTAGCAGAAATACTAATGTTCTGCAGTAAGACCTGATAGGTTGTAGTATATGATTAGTATAGCATAGGCTTATTAAACTTTGTAATTATAATTTATATAATAATTTAAATTCATTATTAAGGATGGACTTTCATTAAGAGATTTCAGCACGGTCCCTGTGGCTCCATGCTAAAGACATCACTGTAACAGAAGAGATTAAAAAAAAAACTTCTATATTTATTAATGAGGCCATGAAAATTCCAGACAACAGAGCAAATTGCACCTACAAATTAGATGCACCAAACAATTACTTCAGCATCTACTAAAGTGCATATTAAAAAGACCCATCTCAAACTGACAGGTCTGAAGTTTATTACCACATTTATTGTTCACATATTCTCAGGTAAATTTTAATTGAGACCCACTCTCAGGAATCAATGGAACAATCCACAATTGAAAGTGTGTTTTAATAAAATATAATAAAGATTCCAATTTCAATACTATCCAGGTAATTGGTTGCACAGTTCAAATTAATCATGATTAGACTGACAGAGCAAGTTATAGATGTAAATTACATATTGCTCTAGAACTGCGCAGAAGTATACTCATTAACTCGACTGTGTCTTCTTGAACAGAATAATGTGACAAGGAGATGGGAGGATGGAAGGAAGTGTGGAAGTCTAGAATGAGATGAATGAAATAGTGGAGACAAAGATCGAATAAAGAATTCATCACCAGACTTTGCCCAACTCCAGGTTGTCCCACCTCTCTCGCCCTTGCAAAGTGTAAACAGTGTAATCACAGGGCAAAATGCCCCATTGACATTACCTTAGAAATGTCATTATGCTGCACCGTGTGAGGTCACAGCGGCAGTGAAATAATGTGTGACACAAGTTTATTTCCAGGCCAGTGTAGTAGCTCCTAATGTCATGACACAGCATCTTGCTTCCACTGGGGAAGATTATCCATCACAGATTACACACACACACACACACACACACACATGCGCACTTGGACATGTTTGCATTTCTATCCTTGTGGGGACCTTCCATTCATTTCTATGGGCCTAACCCTAATCTTAACTATGACAACCCTAACCCTTACCCAGCCCTAACCTTAACTTTAAGTAACCCAACAAAATAGAAAACCATTCACAGAATTTCATAAAATGGAGTTTTTCCTTGTGAGAATATGACAAATGGTAAAAATGCCTGGATTTTATTTCCCCAAAACATAATATAAACATGGTACACACACACACACACACACACACACAGACACACACATACTCTCGCTATGGGCAAATCATACTCACCTATTCACTAAACTGCATGTATTTAGACTACTGGAGGAATTCCACATAGACACAGAGAGAATACACAGAGAGTTTCACAGACGCAGAACCTACGAGGGGAATCAAACCCTGGGGAACCCCAACCACAGAGAACCGAGGCAACTAAGTTAGCCCCAAGATCTCCCCTAGCTGTTCTGTGCTTGGTAAGGTAACACATGTTAAGGGAAATGGGGGGTGAGAGTTAGTTTGGAGTGTCCTGTCAAAAGCAATAAATAAAAAAATTGGGACAACGTTGAGGGTGAAGCACCTGATCACTTATCATTAGGAATGGCCGCCTTCACACAGCTGCGCTCGTTAGGATAAGTGATGTGCCTATGATGAGGCTGATCTCAGCGCTCCGGGCATCCTGTTGATGCCAGCTGATGGGCCATCAGACTAATTTCATTCCTTTGCAAACACTATTTAACCGTGATGGCAGCGTAGGGAGGGACGGCCCTGCATGACTCATGCGAGGCTCTTCTGAAAGGAAATTCTGCTTTTAGCTAGCAAAACCAAACAAAGGAACAAAACCCCTCAGAACATCATTTCAAATACAGCGTTTATTTTTATTAATACACTATGCTTTTGGTGATTTTTTTTGTATTGTTCTTATGAAGAGCAGCAGGAAGTATAATGATTCAGAACAGAATTTGGTCAGAGTTCTTTGCATTGGTCTAGCTGCTCAAAAATGTTTTGCTAAATAATGACACAAACACGCTACGGTAGAATAATTATACATAGTAAAACTAGAATTTGTGTGTACATGTACATATGTACAGTTTCACAAAAATACTCAAAACACTACAGCAGGGACTTCATCCAGAAACTCATTTGCGAATCGCGATCATTCAGGAGGATATACGGTATGTTAAGCCGGACACATCTGGAACGTGCCACATTTCCTCGAGCAATCAAACAATCCACAGAGGATGTGAGGGGATCAGCAACAAAGAAGAAGCCAACACAAGATGAGTGAATTTGCCAAAGAGATCATGGATCTCAGCAGAATAACATCATCAACAAAGAGAGGAAACCCACACATCCCACATCTGACATCCAGTTCTGAGCAAAAGCTGTTTGACTGGCAAAGAAAAAATGACAGCCTGGCACATGAACATCCAGTCAAATCATCAGAGGTCTGTAAAAGGTCTACAGTGTGCAAACAACTCACCCTCCATCTGATGCAGGCTTCTGAGTAAAGACCTGATCATTCTTCACCTTTCTTGAGATAAAGATGATTACATGTGTCACGCTAGCCTAATGGACTAGATCATGTTTAACTATCGTTCTGGTGTTTCTGTTGTGGTTTAAGGTGCATTGTCCACATATGATCTGAGTTCATTCCTTCCCATCAAAATCTGAGCCAATACAAAGGATACACTAAACTTTCTGACTTACAAATGATGGCTGATCCTGTTCCTTAGTGTCTACAAGTCATATTGGCTTCATGTGTTATCCCATCCTAATATGGCATGGGGGGGGGGCTGGAATCATTCTCAAGCAGCATAGGGCAGGGATTTATCCTTTACAGGATGCCCATCCATCACCTGGCACGCACACACACACACACACACACACACTTCAGGCCATTCTAAAGCATCAGCTAGACTAACTTCATGTCATTGCACTGCAGGAGGCAGTCAGCTGAGCCTGAAGAATTGCACATCGCACGTGAGATGGGAAACACACACAAACGCCACACACAGAACAGAAAGTGCTTCAAACCCCCGAAATCCAGAGGTGTGAGTCACCACACCACTCTTCATTCTATTTATTTAAATAAACCGTCCTTACAAACATAGTCGTCCCAGAGCACTTTGCAAATCTGAATGCACACACGGCACTACCACGCGTATATTTGTGGCATGCAATGAACCACTACCCATAAACCTTAATTACATGAAACATAAGTCTACTGCCAACACAATACAGCTGCGTTCAGTCAATGTAGCCTCAGGGAAAGGAAATATTTAAATTGTGCCTGCACACTGAACCATGTTCAGCCCGAGCAAATGTAGACCAAACATCCAGTCCTGCATGCGATTATTGCTTTGGCAATGTAATTAAAATGATATCTGAGAGAAAACTGACCAGTAAAATGAACCCATCTCATATCCGCCTTTCTGACACTTGATAAACCTGCCTCAGTTATAGGGAGATCACTCCATAATTGGTCTGCTGGGAGCCAGAATTGATAAACTCGGCAGCGCTTGACAAACTAATTGCATGTGTGTATGTTCTTCTTTAAACTGCAAGCAATGGAAGGAGATAATATATAAGGAAATGGAGATAAACCATTTAACACATGCGTGTTTCTGTGTTTTCACACCGCAGGAACCATAACATTACACATTTTGTGATAAGTGCTCGCAGACAGGCGTCTAATGTGAGGCATGGAACGTCTGAGTCAGTCGTTACCCCTCGGTGGCCCAGAGAATCGCCAAGGAATATTAACTAAGCAATGCAATAGTGAATAGCAATTATTTTGTGGGAAGAAGGAACTAGAAAACAGAGAAATAGGCCTAAAGTCATGGAAAATGGTTGCCAGTTCATTTCATGTTCATATTTACAACTCCCAACCTTCATTGCAAATCCATAACAGAAAAGCTTACAAATAAAACAGAGGTTTACTTCATTAACTCCCCACGAAATGACAGCTATTAAATTAAATCCCCTTAAGTATTCCGAGAACGATGATCACTGTTGGTTGGCATCAGAATTACGTCATTCTACCCATTTTAAACCCCCACGCTGATACAAGACACATTTGATGAGCACCAGTCTGCCGCCTTTCATTTTACACCAATTGAAATCATCACCGATTTAAAAGCCAATGAGAAGCTGACATATTTTTACGGTGTTCCGTAATCGGTTCATCGTGACTTATGACGCGCGTGTGGGTGGTAGGAGAAGGGCCAAGTGCCAGTCCAGCTGTCGCCACAGCGCTAATGTGAGACCACGCATTTCCCATTAGCCCCCAGCTCGTGCTCGTCTCTCCTGCTGCACTTAGCTTTTTTTTTTTTTATTTGACACCTGGGAATGTCAACCTAGCCATGGGACGTCATTAGCTGCTGTAGCCGTACCGGTCACTGGTGACCGTGACAGCAAATCATAGCAAGGCTGCAGTCTCTCGTGCGGACTGGATGAGTGTGGATCTGTTTGTGGTTCTGAAGTGACTGTTCCTCACTGGATGCTCTGCATCTGGCTCCCTTGGCAATAAAGCCTGTAAATAATATTAGACAATAAACCATCAGGATGGTGTCCCTGTGACTCCCACTTGCTTGCTGGCCATCTGACAGGTGACCCTGTGTGAGTTACAGAAGGGACAGGGGCCGCCTCTCAAGATTCAGCACTGGTGTTACAAACGGCCAGCCCCACACTGCAGCCACCGATAAAGCCAAGGATTACGGTACGGGGTGCGGATAGCTAGTCATAAAAGCCGGTGACCAAGCAAAGAGGAGGTCACCAAATTAGCCAGGGAGCAACAACCAGCTGCTAGATGCAGGCCCAGTAAGAAGTGGAGCAGACAACGGCCCGATTACCGAATTACCCCATTCCGACTAATACATTTCCAGCTAATCCCACTGAGCATTCTTCCCAGCCACAGACTTGCCCATCACCAATTCAAGTACCCCGGTCCTGTCTGTAACTCACAAGGACCCCCACACCAACAAGAGGATGCCCTTGCCGAACCCTGCCCCCTTTCCTTTTCTCATGACCACCCTCTCCGGTGTGCCGCTAGTGAAACCATCCGTCGTTTGTGTGTTTATGCGTACACCTCACCACAAATATTTAGCTCTTTCATTTGTATTTAGCATCATGTTTACAGGAAGCAACAAAGGTTTCAGTGAGGAAAACACCTCATAGATCAAAAGAGCAGAACTTTTTTTTCTGCAACAACAACAGAAAAAACACAATGTGAAGCAGAAAACTCCCACCAGGGATACTGCAGGTCTAAATGACACCCAGTGAGCATAAAAAAGGAAATCACAAGTCTGTCAGTGCCATGGTCTGACATGAGTGCCGAGAAGTTGTGTTCTCATCATCTGTTTTGAACATATTTCTTTACCAAAGCTGGACTAGAGTTGCAACGTAGCACAGCAGCTAACCCACCAACCTGCAGCCATCCTGGGGCTAAGATAACAAGGTAAAAATATTCCAGGAAGTCTTTCAGCTAATCGTTATCAACCTTCTGCATTATATTCCAACAAAACGCTAAAATTGTGCTCACTTCTCAAGTCATATCCATTGCTGCGATCGAGTCTTTCAGCAAAGAACGTCGCCCGTTTCCCTGGGTTGTTTAAGAGAGACAGACGTTCCCCACACGCGTTTAAAGTCTCGGTGTGCAACCCAGTCCCACTCGTCTAATTCAGAGATTCAACAGGAACATCAAGTAAGAGTTGAGTAATGACAGACACTAAAGCAGAATGTTAAATAGCTTTTATTAAAGACTTCCTCTTGCCCTCTAGGGAAGAGTGATTTCCCCATCCGCTGAACTGTTGCACGGGCGGTAGGCACACTAGACTCCACATGACTACACTGTTTCACCAGGCAGGCAGATAAACTAGTAATAGTGAAAATTAACCAAGAAAAAGTAGCTAACACTTGAACACAAATCTAGATCCTATACCATGAAAGTACAGGCAGTTAAAGAATTTCAGGGAAAGTTCTGGAATGACAGAAGCAGCCAGTTTATGTGATTCACTAGTCTAAATATGTCTTATTGAACTCAATAAATGATTAATGATTAAGATGTGACTGTGATGTAATTCGACTTACCATGGAATTACCAGTTTGAAGGTCTGCCGCTGGATCTTCAATGTGCACCTGCCACTAGTTTCGAAGGGTTGCTATCAAGTCTGATTTTTCCCCAGTGACTCAGCATGTATACTCCCTTACCCAAAAAGCCCTTCTTAGGTAAGATTTGCTGGGAAGAGTTCATGGCCCAGTTACACATTTGGCTCATCTCCCTATCTTTGGTTATTTCGGCTAGTTGTTCATATCATTACCCTGAGCCTTAATTGTTGAATTTTTTGTATTTTTCTTGCATTTCAATTGTTTGTCTTATAATCAGTTTGCTGTGAACCCCTCCTATTGTCCTTGTGTCACTTTATCTGTATGTTGCACTGTGTTCCTGGGGCTACATTATTTTGTACCACTGCATATTTGCATATGGATGGTATGACAATAAATCCCATTTGACTTCTATTCTCTCTTGATCATTTTATGTCAGTTCACAGTTAGGCACAAAAATCCACTGAGAATCTTGTCCGCTTTATAAAATATCACATGCTTTATTCTCTTATTTTAATGTTTATTTTTCTGATTTCAAAAATGGCCAAACTTAAAGCTGGTCAGTTTTATCCATACATTCTTTAACAAAACAATTACAGTTACATTCAAAAATAATTATAAAAAGGGAACTAGAGAGTAAATATTTGTGGTGGGACAAATGAAGCTTCAAAATGCATAGTAGGTGGGAGTATCCTGAACTAACCGATCAATGCTGGTGCTAAATGAGGCCAGCATTGATTGGTTAGTTCAGGATACTGCACCCCAACATGGGTTTTTAAGACTTTGTCCCATCACTAGTAAAAATCACAGGAGTATTATGGGTTCCAAAGGCAACATATTGTGCCCTAAAAATGAAATCAATATGAAAGCTGTGAAGAGGGTCACCCAGTTTGTTACCAAACCCAAGAACAGAGGGGTCGTCACAGACTAAGAACAGAGTGACAGTGTAACACAGAAAACAGGAATAAGGTAGCTAGTGCACTGAAAGAACCTTCACATTTCCACAAAAATCTATATAACCCCAGTTGGAGAAGCACTTCATTTGCCTGGTTCCACATGAAGGTTTACGCGTGGAGCGAGCAAAGGAACAAGTGAGTACAGCCGGCACGAAGGCGAGCATAAATATTGACACGTACAAAGAAAAAGAGAGGGAATCGATGCAGCCGCAGGACGCCATGGGTGACGCATAGCGGCTGAGGAAAGTGAACTCGGGCAAAGGTGAAAGGAGAGCAAAGGGAAGAAAGTAGAAAGGGCAGAAACAGCCTGGTCCTCAGCCATTTTGGGATAGTGAAGTTTAACATCAATGTGAATGTAGATACACCCATCCATTTCTCTAAAAGCTGAATTCTATTCTGGGTTGTGGGGGGGCTGGAGCCTATCCCAGGCAGCTTTAGGGCATAAGGTGGGGGAAACCCTGGATGGGGTGCCAACCCATTGCAGGGCACAATCATACACACACTATGGACAATTCAGCCACACCAGTCAGACTGCAATACATGTCTATGGTCTGAAGGAAGAAATGAGTGTACCTGGATGAAACTCACAAAACACAAGGAGAACATGAAAACTCCACACCCACTGAGATGGGGTTTGAACCCCACCCCTGCAGGCGCAAGGCGACAGTGCTAACCATTGAGCCACAGCATCCCTCACAACTTCATGTGAAATACAGAGTACTAAAAATGCAGGAAATAAAAGTACTTATAAAAAAGCTCTACCCTAAAAGTGCCCTTGTTAATTTAATGAGTGGTTTTTCAGCATGCATCATTGCCAGATTACCAGTGCCAGGATAAGGATTTAGCAAGCAAAGGGGTTAATAAGATAACTGACACAGAGAAAACTTTAAACAAGATCAAAAACACAAAAGCAACATTTACACAAAAATGGCCTTGAGGTTCACATGTTGAAAGGCAGTATATATTTGGATATGTGCCTTTGCATATAATGTGGAGATAAAAAAATATATTTATATCGCCCTAATCACCGATCTAAGATGAAAAACACACTTTCATCAAAATGTGGATGTGATGGATTAAAATATAGATTAAAGATTATGTTAGCAGCTGGGATGCAAAGCTCAAAGGAGAGTACTGCCTCTTCAGATGTTCACAGTGGGGGGGCTGTCTGGAATCTGGGGGATGGAGGATTGAAGCTTTAAAACCTACACTGAATTCTTTCAATCACCCACACCTTCCTCTGACAAAACACGGCTATGCAAAGATTTAATTAGGGGGATTAAAACAACAGAATGACTCAAATACGATTACAAGTCCATAAATGAAATATTTTCACTTCATATTTAACATGCAAAAAATTTTTTTACCCTATTTTCACGATCAACACAAAAAAATTCCATCGCTCTTTAAGTATGGAAGAAATGTAGGCATCAGATTAATGCACTAGTTAAGCGGACAGACTTTTGTGACATTCGTCACTTCCAGTGTCAGGAACAGCCCTGACCTTATACCCATGTGTTGTTACGTGTACTGCTACTGATGGCATACAACTGCACAAAACTACACATCACTCTAGGTAAAAAAAAAACAATGAAGCTAACGAAGGAGTAACGACACTCATCTGTTGTTGTAACCATTACAGATGTCAGCTTTAACATAGTATTCAGAGTGGTCAAGGGTTTTACTCCCCCCCCCCCCCCCAAGTCTGAAGTTCTGTGTTGTTTGTACATCTGACACAAGTCCGCTCTTACAAAAAGCATGGGAGGTCCCCTGAGGATCTGTAAGGAAGTGGTACATTATTTTTGCAGAGGTCACCTGTATCCAAGGTGACTTACGACACATTGAGACATTAGTGGTGAGAATATCAGCGCAGTGAGGTGGAGCAGTCACCCAAGAAATGATCAGCTTTGACACAATGCTCTTATTATAATAATTCACTGAGATACAGTATATCAGAGGTGGGGTGCACTGTAGGACTGTGATTTGCCCTTTTGCCTTTTACCTCCAGGGTTGGGGGTTCATATCCTGCCTCCGCTCTGTGTGCATGGAGTTTCCATTTCTCCCCATGCTTTGTAGGTTTTGTTCGGGTACTGCTGGTGTCCCCCCATGGTCCAAGGACATGTGACTTAGGTTGACTGCTGTCTCTAAATTGCCTCTACTGCATTATGGGTTGTGTGACTATGCCCTACAATGTCCTGGCATTCTGTCCAGGGCGTACCCCAGCCCTGTGGCCCAAACTTCCAGGATAAGCAACTGGAATAACAGATGTTTTCCATCCATCTCCAGGAAAATGGATGGATGGATGGATGGATGGATGGATGGATGGATGGATATTTACGGTGTAAATATGTAATCACTTATTATTTTTATTAAAGACAAGGATCCATTATATTTTTTAATCATACCTTTTTTAATATTTAATGACCAAATGTGGCACATCAATCCCTTTTTATTGTTCATGAGATTGTAATACAGTAACATTTAGAATAACAGTCATTACAATCATCACCAGACTGCACAGGTCAATATGCATGTATATTGACCTGTTAAGCCAAAATGGTGGCTTAACATTGATTATTGTAATCTCACACCCGCATGCTTGTGAGTTCAATTCCCGCTTCTTGCATGTGGAGATTGCATGTTCTAGCCATGTTCGTACAGCTTTGCTTAGGTCACCCCACTTACATTCTGAAGTCTGAAAGAATGTGACTAAGTGAACTGATTCCATAGTGTTGGTGCTCTGCCTCATGCACTGTACGTTCTAGGATAGGGTCCAGGCCCCCACAACCTTGGAAGAAGCATTTGTGAAAAATTGTTGTATGCTTAGATATTTGATGGAACCAAATGCTATGGATTAGTTATTAGGAACTAATGGGATCATGGGAATTTTTTCCTTAACCTATAAGGGCAGCGAGAATATTGATGTGTTATTTGGTTTAACTTCATCATGCAGAGGAATGTCAATATCAGCCTTGCAAAGAACATTGAGTGAGCTGATACTCATTCCTATAAGGAGATTGGGTAGAACTCATATTCCCTACACAGATGAGAGCAGGTTTTAGGGTCAGAGCAGAGGGTTAGCCACTGTGCAGCACCTCAAAGTGACTGAGGTTATAGGCCGTGCTCAAGGGACCAATGATGACACACTCTGTTGACTGTGGGAGGCGAACTAACAACCTTTGTGACACGGGTACAGAGCTGTAACCCACAGAGTCAGGCCACACCGTCACCGAGCCATGCACCTGCAAACTCATCATGTCTAATCCTGACACTTTCTGATAACTCATAAAACACATTTAAAAACAAGAGTGATCTGCTCCTCATTTTAAGACACTCTTAAAAGGAGAAACCAATAATTACTTTGCATTCTGCTTATCATTGTGCAAATGCGGATGTACGCACGGAGGTGTTGACATTTAAGCAGCTGAGCTAGCTAAGTGTCTCATATGCGAGGAAAAATCACTTTAAATGCAGACAGCTGCTTTCTCTCGACAAGGTCGCTAAGTAATGGAAGAAAAAACAAACTAAAGTTTACCTGCGACTCCTGCAATGGGCCCATTTCCAGCCGCACCCCAACAGCCGTGTGATTCCTATCGACCTCGACGGCCAATCATCTCAGATCAAATGGAACCTGAGTGGCTGACAGCTTAAAGCCGTAGGATCACAAATTCTAGTCATACATCTAAATAAAAAAAAATAAAGATTATTGGATATTACTTAATAAATATGGCTTTTCATCCCTAAAAATATAAAAAATAGATCTAACAATAGTCTTGAGAAGCCCAATATTCAGTGACTGATGTTTTTCAAATTCGGTAGATTTTAATGCAGATAAAGATTTAATAGTTCTGCATGATTTGGAGACAGCTGGAAATTGCATTGATGCCATTTTTACTCAGTAATGCACAGTGAAGAGCTCCAGATTAAATATTACAGGCTGATACAAAGCCTTGGCTATGTATGAGAACGGCGGAACAGAAGGTTTAGCAGGACATGATACAGCAGATCTATGGGGAACATCAGAAACATCACGAATCTCTTTGCTGATCTTGTGGCCATTTTTGAATGTAGCAGCATTTGAGGCAAAGGATTCTAGCAATTTTAACTTAGATTGGCCTAGAAACAGGGTTGCTTAATCTTTGTCCCGAGATCCCAGGGGAAAGCTGGTCTTTGTACAAATGAGCTCTTAATTAATAGAGCTTAATGGGGAATTGATTGAATTGTTACATTGTTCTTTTCTCTCCTTTTCCTAAAATTTGTTGGAGCTGAGTTTCCAATCATTTAGATGATTGTTCAGTAATCATTTTTGAACAGCCAAGCTAATTGGTATGGCTTGTTTTGTTTAGAAGAAATTAATCAAATCACGTTAGGAAAAAGACTTAAGAAAAAAATATAATGAAAATGTAATAAAAGATTGCGTATTAATGAACTTGGTCCTTTTATTATTTCCAAACAGTGCTATCTGGCATAATTATTATATTATTTTGCCTGTGGTGTACAGTGGGAGCTGTATTATGGTCTGCAAAACAAACCGACAACACGGGCAGCCCATAATCTGCACCAGAAATTGGTTGAGAATAGATGGTGCCCATATTATGCATTTAGTGGCAAAGAAATTGTGCTTAGGTAGAAAAACAAAGCTTTTTTTTAAAAAAAGGATGCGATTCGTATAGCCAACACAGAGTTAATTAATGCAATTAATGGGATAATCTCTTCTATTTGATATCTGATCTGTTCAAATTATTTTTTGTGGTTTTCTTGTGGGTGTTTTCCACTTACAGACCTTATTATACATCCTTGTCCCCAATCCCAGATAAATAGTTTAGTCCGTATTGTCTCCAATCCCAGATAAATGGTTTAGTCCATTACAATTTGTAATCCTACATGCTCAACATTTCCCAGCACCACATCCCCCTGTGTAAATATGTATAAAAGTGCATAAATAATTAGATTAATTTCATTGTGATGCAAAGAAACACTGTGACACTGTGACAATAGACATGGAAGATGAACTGATGAAATATTATAACTGTGCATCCATCCATCTGCTGACTGCTTACCCTGGTCAGGGTCACTGGTGACTGTATTCCCCTTTCTTAATGAATTGTTCATTTAAAAATGCACCATACACACAACTGAAGAGATACTAAAGATATATTCACCAAAAGCATGCCAAACCTCGCTTAGCCCTTTCCCCTCTACACAGACACATGTGGCTGACCAGTGAAATAAGTAAAACGAAGCTTTTAATAGGGCATCAGACCAGTAAGGACTGCCAAACCATCTTCAGAGCACCTTAAAACAGACTGCAGAATTTGTGGCGCTTCAACAGAAGATAATTTGCCATCACTGACTGTCCTGTTGACAGTGGTGGAAAATGCATTCTGAAGTTTTGACATCTCCATCTGTGTTCATCAGGGCTGAGATTGGATATCATCTATGGCTGTGGCGTGAGGATTACATCACTTTCAGGCTCTTCAAAGAATTCAGTGCTCAACCAATCCCTGCAGATGTGGGGATGGACATCCAGAAATCTAGAAATGTCACCAGGATAGAAATCCTTCTCCAAAAGGACAATTGTGATCAATCAGAATGGCTACGCATTTATAGGAATTTATCTTGTCCTCAAAGGGATTGAAGGAACCTAAACCATATCTGGCAAATGCAACAGGGCTGCCGGAACCCATTGCTATGGAAGAATAAGCACTCAAGGCTTATTCTAGCACACATGGTGAAGGGTGAGTCATCCACCCATGTGGCCTTTTTGCACCAATCAATAAGCTATAGCCCCATTCTTTGCTCCTTTTACTCGCAAGTACATTTTAACATACAGCAAGTAGTTAACATATCCTAGCCAATACCACAGCATACACTCAGCCATGATACCAAAATAGCTTACAAACAGGTTGGGGGGGCCCAAACCACCAAATGTGCCCCACCAATTTGTAACCCCCCCCCCCCCCCAACGCCCCAGGTCACTACCACTCCCTGCTTCAGCACCTTCCCCTCAAAAGGTTTTTGCATGGGCCTGGTTAGAGAGCTCACATTTTTGGAATTATGCAAAACTTAAGAAGAATCGTGGATTGCACTATTTTCGTAGAAGAACAAAAAACAATTGCAGAAAGAATTGCAGAAAATAGTGTGTATGTTACTCAGAAATACAACTATGTGGTCTAGTGAACTAGTTGCTGAAAGCCTCAATCGTGCATTGCTGCTCTGGATGTAAGTTTCTCATTTTTACATTAAAATTTATGATTTCATTGATTTGATATATTTAACAGAACATTATTTTTATTTCAGGAAGCTCTCTAAGAGCAAGAAATCTCACTACGTGGTTAATTTCATGAAAACATAGAAAAATGACAGGATTCCCAAATTTTAATTGGAGAACTGAATTTTTATCACCACAGAAAAATTTGAAATCAGCTGAATCACAACTGCTGGTTTGATTTGCAGTGCTGAAGAGCATGTACTGTGTTATTCTTAGTAGTCCCTCACATGTCCATGATGAAATCCTAATGGTAACACAAACGCGAGCTAGGCAGTCAATAATAAAATATTTTTTTCCAGCTCTGGTAGCCAAACAGTGAGCAGTGCCCTTAATTTTTATGCATTACTATAAACATGATGGGCTTAATTACCTCTGGATCCACACTTGCATGGAAGCACCAGTTTCATTTACTCAGGCATTCCTGGTGTTTTGTTAGCTACCTGTGCAATGATCTGGCCCTGCTCACTTGAAACCAGATTAAAATCATAATACAAGGCAGGATGAAACTTACATTGCTGCTGTCAAACAGGAAGCGTTCAATAACTATCTTGTACAGGAAGAATAAAACCAAGCATAGTGCCCCATATTTGAATGAAATGTAGAGATATTTTTTTTCTGCTACTATAAAGACATATGCCATATAATAACATTTTTCAGATTAGTTGCTTGAAGGGAAACTAGAAATTAGCAGAATACATCTTTTTTCCTAGCTGCAGGAGAAACAGATATTTCAATGTTAACTCAATCATATAATGAATACATAAATCTTATGCTAGGGTTTTGGATCAATGTTTTATTTCAGGGATAGAGTTATACTTAGAGAACTGGTATATTTTAACATTGCCAAAAGGTTGAGGACAACAGTTATTCAAGCAGCCACATCAAAAATCACAAAAGAGTGTGTAAATATAGTGAATATAGAATATTTCTGTTATAAAAATAACAGCAAGAAGGGAATATTTGCCAAGTACAAAATGGCTTTGAAAGTAAGAAAATGCATAACAGGAAATAACAGATGGAAAGGATCAGATTCAATCCTCCTTGTTTTCTCTAAAAAATCTTCTTTTAAAGCATTTTACTCAGTCCTTAGCTCTGCCATCCATCCAGGTACTTTCCAAACATTGATCCAGTACATAGTCACAGGGGAGGGGAGCTGGAGCTTATCGCAGACAGTTTAGGGCTGAAGGCAAGGAGGTCCCCTGACAGCTTGGCTGTCCATCACAGAACATACTCTCAGACTACGCTGAATTTCAAGAGGTACCAGTTAACCTTACTGCATATCTTTGGACTGTGGGAGGTAACCTTACACCACACAAGGACTTGCATTTACATACAGAAGGAGCCGGGGCTGTGTAGTATTAGGTCAAATACGTGAGTAGGAACCCTTATTGATGACATTTGTGTACCGGGGGACGAATGTAAATGGAATAGCGTTCACTGGAAACAGGCTGTCTGTCCTTTTAGGAGTCTCATTGTTCTTATAAACAACCGAACAGGCAGGATTTGAACCCCCAAGCCTGGAGGTGTAAGGCAACAGTGTTACAAATGAACCTACCATACCACCTGTGTCACCTATGTATAGTTTTAACAGCATCTGGGAGACGAAAAATGTGGATACCATCACTTTGTAAACCAGGAACCTTATACAACACTGTAATGCCCAGTGGCATCCAAAAATAATAATATACCTATGAAAAGGATAAAGGTGGAAGGGTCTCAGAAAAGAATGTCAGGGGGCTTGATTTTTTTCATGTCTCCTCAATTGCTCCTTCCCTGCAATGTGTGCAAACGGAATTCGGAGTTGACCCTAATTAAATTTTCTTAGGAGGCATAATGAATACGCGTGGGTATATTTGGTCTCTAGAGTACACAGGGGAACAGTGCATAAAATTAAAAAATATACATCCCATCTGTAACTCAGACAGACTGGCAGTTAACTACTCCGTAGCTTTCAATCCTCAATATTCAGCAGACTAATCCATTATAAAGCCTTTTTGGACAGCGTGACTGAGACAAGACATTCAGCACCAGGTTTGGTTTCCACACAGGCCCGCGTGAGCTCGTGGGCGAGTCCAGCTGCACGTTACGAGAGCTGCTACAATTAAAAATGCTTGTTTGTTTCCCTGGGAAACACGAACTGAAACAGAGATAGGCCGGTGAAGCAGAGAATATTTTACAGCTCAGCAAAGTGAACAACGTGATTGCATAACAACAATTATTCACATGGAAGATAATATATTAGTTAAAAGGCAAACTACTACTGTTTGTTAATGAAGACATACTCGTAATTGTGACTGGCCTGATAAAAACGTTGCCACAGAAAAATTAAATGAACAACTTTGCCGAGCAGAATGAGAATGTCACTCAAATTGTAATTTTCTTCTACACCTTAATATAATTAAAGATAGAGGGAACACATTAAAGCAATATGAAAGCATAATGTTAGGTACAAATCATCTGTATTTCGAAAATACCTGTACATGCATTTTAACTGTCCTTCCAAATAAATATTGTACGAGAACCATTTTATTCAGACTGGATAATTTAAGAGGAGGGAGGGAAGGACAAATGGCACCTTTAAATTTTTTAAGAGTAAAACCGAGCTTGAATTGAAGCCTCTTAATAATGCTGACCTCAGTCTGGCTTTCTTTACCAGAAGTGGGTGGAAGATTTTTAAATCACCCCATATTAATGCACTACGGTCAAAGAATGATCACCTAGGTGAAAATGTTACTTTCTGACTGAATGTGATTTTTTATTCATGAATGTATTGACCATGTTTGGAGCGTTACATCAATATGCGAATTAAATGTTTCAAAATCTGATAAAACATTCAAAAATTGTATAAAGACAAGTATTATTTCTTTGAGAAACCTTAATGTGATGTCTCCAGATAATACTTGTGAATCTGCTTTTTTCAAAACTGACCTTTTAATCCTGTTGGGTTTCAGTTGTATGAAATGGCTCAAGTCCAATTCCGATATCTTCCACTGCAGATGGGAAATTATAATTTAGACATTGTTTCTGAAACAGATTGTGTTAACCAATTGAGGATCCACCGTTCAGCCCACAAAAACTCATGTTCGAGAACAAAATTTGTTTCTTAATAACTGATGCTGTGTGTAGGATATTAATTCGATATCCGCAAGCCTGGCAAATTGCAGCTTTCAGAGCGTGAACACATTGCAATGGACCAAAATGAAAACATTTCGTAGGACCTGCTAATGTTGTGACAGCGAACACACCATCTGATGGGGTCCTGAGGAGGGAACATGAAGACAGTGCCATTTCAACAGATAAAGATTTTAGAACATTAATAAGTGAATAAAATCTGGCCAAAAATATTTGCACATACATCGGGAATATGACATCTGCTGAGCATCTGTTACATTTTCTCAGCTCCTGTCCACCGTACTTCGAAGTTCTACTGGTTCTACTTAAATACCACAGAGATTTAATCCAGTTCACAAAAAAAAAAGAAAAAAATGAAATTTAAAAATGCAAAGAACTCATACTTGAACTCACACTTTTCCCTCGGCGGAGGCAAGGGAGAGATAAGAGGACTGAAGATAAAACCATGGAATGTTAATAGATGTGAGCACCCTGGGGTTACCATGCCTGGGCTGACTGGGAAAGCGGCGGCTGCGGCGGGATCTGAGCCGTGAATCCGACGGTACGTCCAGCACTTCAGCAACAGAGCGCTGCGAGGCCAAGCTCACGCGTCACCATATTGAGCTTCTGATGGATCAATCAGACATTATTAGGTCTGAATTATTAACAGAAGTCTTTACACTACTATGAACAACACACAAGCATGATAGCATTTAGCAACCCTTCTTACGTTTGACTCGGATTAACTCAAGGCAACACAGCACCTTCCTACATTCTGCTTCTGGCTTGGCCCTCAGCTTTGTGTTGTGTAGCACTGGGCGACGACAGACTGTGGTACTTTGTCAAGGTGCTTATGAAGCTAGATAGCCTGACTCAGTGATGTAATAGCAGACACCGGTTCTCAAGGCATTCTGCGATCTTCTGCTGAGGGATATTAATGCAGGTCGAATTTAAGTGATGATATAACATTGAGTAAGTTTCAGACACAGCAGTCTGTGTTTGTCTGTCACCAGCTGCTCTTTGATTATGACTTCTGTTTTTTCTTTTTTGCTAAGATGACTTAGTTCATCACAGTATATTAACAATTCCTACAGTGTTACTAACCTTGTCCTGAGTGTAATTCAAATCCATATACATGTATTCCAGCTCAGAATTCATCGGCTTAATATAGTAGAATGGAGACACAGTCGGTGGCTAAACAAGCACTCCTGTGAAGTTCCGGTAGGAACCCTTTCTTCTTCTAAACCCCATCAAGAGTTGACTATTTCTGCATGCTTGGTTTTACTGTAAGCTTGGACAAGTCTGGCCATGTAATGCCAGTCTATTACAGAGATACCCTATGAGCCTTCCAACAGAGACATTATACACAGCAATTCTGCTAGCATATTCCACACGCCAGATATTCCTGATTCACAAGTCTAGTACAATAACCCTGAAACATTTCTCTGCCAATTCTGTATGCAACCCAAATCCATAAAGATATGCAACGTAAACCAGGAATATTGTGACAAGGACTTTAAGTATGTTTTTAGAGAAATAAATTGCATAGGTTAGAAGAAATCTTCCCCCCCCCCCAAGGTTCAGTCTATCTCTCCTTTTGTCCTAAGATCATCAACTTCAAACTTTATGATTGCATTGTTCTTCAAAATAGGGTCCGAGACTTTAAAATTGTTTTGGGACATTGGCAACCCAGGTTCAAATGAGACCATCTGTATTATTAATTATAATTAGTACAGCTTTAGAGCCCACATCTCTCAACTACTCAAAACCTGTTGATCTGATTATTGTTTGAGAAAAAGCTTAGCTATCTCGAATCTAGATGTCTCCGTCTCCCCCTCCATTACTATTTATAATTAATTTGAAAACAAAAAATAAAAAATCCTGCATCTGCCTGGCTTGATAAAACCTTTAACACATGGGATTCTTTAAAAGCTTTTTGAACACGTGTAATATTTTACACAAGTACATCCCTGGTCCTCTAAGTCTCAATCAATCCCACCCAAAAATATTTCGGAAAATAGCCAGCATTGACTGGTTCATTCAGGATACTCCCACCCACCATGGATTTTGAAACCTCATTTAGTGACAGCTCTGATTGGTTATTTCGGGATGCTCCCGCCCACCACAGGTTTTAAAACCTCATTTGTCCCATTACTACCTGGTTCCACTCTGCATATCTGTCTTCAACCCCTTTTCATGTTTCCATGGATGTACTCTGAGAGCCCACTGCCATAGCCAGACGCGGTGGTGACGCTAATAAACTTTTATACACCTCATCGCTGTTCACGATGTAATATGTGCCATTTCTTCCCACATTACTGATGGAGCCACAGTAAATCCTACAACTCCAGATGATTCCAGGAGATAATTATTGTTTTTTTTCACTTCTCCGTGTAAATCAATGCAGATACAAAAATATGACTGAAAGCCTTTCTTGAGTAATTCCAGTTCAACAGTTCAAAAGCAAGAACACTGAGATATGAATCAGTCTCTGGTTCAACGAATTTATAATTCAAGCGATAAACCAAGTCATTTAATAACTTACATCATTTAGTCTATCTTTGTAAATAATGTTAGCGAAGCAAAATACGCAAGTTAGACATGTTTTATATACTGCTTATTAATATACATTGATACAAGTTGAAGGTATATTATGGAAAACCATTACATGTACTGTTAAACTCTCACTCCATGTCATGATTTAAAATGAAGAGTTAAATAGATTAAAGATAAGAAAAGCCAAATTTGGAAAGGTGCCAGAGAAACACGGGGGCCATAAAACAGGGTCACCTCTGAGAAAATTTCCCCTTCTTTAAGGTATTTTAAAAAGCATAAAATTTACAATTTTATGGAGGCTGTGAGAGAGTCGACAGAGCAATGGCTGGTATGCAATAAAACCTGTGCCTGATTGATAATCCTTAACATTTTTACTCTCAGCCACCCTTAATAAAGAACTACCTTGAAGACAAAGGATTCATTCTTACCACCATTCTCTCAAAAGATGTCCCCCTTTGATTGGCCTCCCCTACCTGTCCCAAAGTGTACATCAATCGCAAATGAAGAGATGGCACAATTTCAGGGGTCAATCCATTTTAATTATCATCAATCTTAATTCTGGCTTAGTTTAAACCATGCGACTGACACTGTATAAAAATCTCATTAACCTTTTGGTTTTTGGGCATTTTCCGGAAGCATCGTGTGGACCCGCACCGCGAGAGACATGGTAGGACGTGGCATCTCCAGAGTTTGAATGCAGTCAGTTGGGGGAACTGCGTGAGGGCAGAATTAATCAAGCTGGCAAGTGGACCCTGAGATTTCCACTGCGGCAACTTGATTGTTAAGAACCACTTGTTCCTGATGTCAAATTGATGTTGCACACAAGCCACAAGGAGTCAGAGCTCTTGAGAAGATTAAGTAGAACCACAACAAATGAATGCATTAAAAATGCACATATGTACATCAAAGAGAGAACTAATTTGCAGGGATCCAGATGGAACGAAATATGCAAAATTATTCATTTGAATAGTCAGTTCAGCACCAAGAGCTAAATTTTGTGTGCAAAGGAAACTAAGCCATTTTCCAAAAGCGCTTATTCAAAATATGGTTGCGATAAGCCTGGAGCCTATTCCACGAAGGGCATAATCACAACTTGGACCGTGGGAGGGAACTTGAGTATTTGGAGAAGACCGAGCTGAAGCTAGGAAGACACATGCGGAAGTCCACACTCAGAGTGGGGAATTAAATGATCAGTTTTGCGGGTGTGAAAACATGGCATGACCCACTGTGCCAACGTGCCACCCTTGCGATGGAAATGCGATGAAAATTGTTATCCTCGACTCAGGTCTGCTTATAAGATTTTCTTCAAACTGGCCACAGAAAGCAGAACGCTGCCTCTCCCACCACAAGCTGCCCCTGCTTGTGTTGTCTACACACCCTCGAGTAATTAAATAGTAGCAGCTTTAGATAGTTTCAGAGAATGGAATTAATCAGCACACAACCTTTGAATCAATGGTTGTGCCCCGTTTCAGCTTTCTAACTAATTCTTCTGTCCTGAATAGTTCACTCCCTTCAGCTTGGATGCTTGGCTTAAAATTTGGGGCTTTTAAACTTAACTTATAGATATAACTAAATATCATACGTTCATCCACCCATCCATCCTCTAACCATTTTTCACGTTCAGGAATAACAATTATGAATTTAAAAATTAATAAAAAGCTTCAGTTTAAAAAGAGAAAAAGTTGAGTCCTCTTCTATGATACAGAGCAGATAGCCACTTGTCTGCTACTTCATAAATGAGAAGATAACTATATTTAATGAATTATATCCTGTGATGGACCAACATACCCTGATGCTTCTTTCGAATAGGCTGTAGGCTGGCCACAATCCTGCTTTGCATGAGATGTTCCAGAAAATGGATGGATGGAAGTTTAACCCAGAATACCTCTGGTGGACTAGCTTAAATAAGAAGTTCTGAAAGGAAAGTCACGGTGGTGGTTCTATGGACAAAATCGTTCCTTCACGGTGTACATTCACATAGTAGGTTATGTCTTCTGAACAGTTCTGGCCATGTTTGAACTTATGGGAGAATGTATATTTTTCTTCCCCACAGCTTTGTTTCATGAACTACGTCTGTCTTGAATACAGAATATTTTCTCCATGAGTCAAATCCATTTTTACTTATTTGCTGAATATTTTCTACCATCCAGAACGAGCACCCAATTCCATGCTTTTTCCCGATCTATACAGACAGATTGCTTCTGTTACTGAGGTAATTCAGTAATTCAGAGGTAATGCAGCAACTCCTGCTGGTCCAACACAGAATGTGAGAGGGCCACTTTGTCAGTAGTGTGCAATCCCACCCTCCGATTTGGTCCCAGAGGAATAACGAATAGAGGCCCATGAAATAAACAAAACCAACTGGCTTGGAATGAACTGTCAGCTCCTATTTCTCTGATCCACTGCTGTCTTCATTATCCATTAAATGCAAAAAGGGTAAGTAAAGCAAAAAGATCTTAAATATAACAGGACAACCCATTTCTTTGGTTTTGCGATAAGGCGCTGGATACAATTGTCTAGTTCCCCTTATGCACTGGATGAGATTAATAGCTCAGCCCTGGATCAAATTATTATTGGCCAATTCAGGAAAAGAAAATCATTTAGAAAGTCACGTAAATCACATTGCAAAAATTACAGATTTTTTAAAGAGGAGTTTTCAGTTAATATCATTGATACACTGGTTAGCCATGCAGTGATGCTAATCCTCCACAGCACACAGAGCATGTAATGGAATTTCCAACCAAACAAAAATACTTACTATCATATTATTTGTAGCTAAAATCCCCCAGCAGGTCAATATACAAATTAGTGGACCCAACAACAGGACACTTTGCTTTGTCTCCTTTCCCCTTGAAAGCAGGACTGCAAACACGCAGTGGCAGCAATTTGAAAAAAATAAGAATTGTAATCATTTGGAGGCAGCGAGCGACTGACCAGTCTGATGTTACCGGAAGTCACCTGCTGAATAAAACGAACAAGCCTTTCCTGTGATGAGAAATCATTTCCTCTTCATTATTTAGGAGCATTCACAGGTCTCCCTTTGATGAACAGTAAATACAAGGTCAAGGGTTTGAGTTGCCGTTCTATAATTACTTCTAAACTAGTTGCAGCCTCTGCGCTTGTCACTACAGAAGTCTGAGGTTGACAACTGCATTTAGCTGCATTATTTGTTCAATATGATAATAAACACATTGAAACTTTATTGGCCATTTGTACAAGTAGGGCCTACATTGGAATGGAGTTTCTCCACATCCCACCTTGCTGTCCATGACACACACATTAATGTGAGGACGAAGGTTTGGTTCAGAATGCAGGGTCAGCATTTATCCAGGACACCAGGAGTTTTGAGGGTTTGAGAGCCTCGTTTAAGGGTCCCTCAGAGATGCGGGCACATTGCTGAATGCAGGATTGGAACCAGCATCCTCTAAGTCACACACTGACTCCTCCACCCCTTAAGAAGTTGCAGTAGACACATATTGTATTCAAAACACATAATTCGAATGTATACAGCCCCATACCAGCTGTCGGCAAGTATGACTAGAACCATGATTTAAAACAAATGTCAACCATATAGACTATAATAACTACCGAGGTTTTAAACAACAGGAATTATTTAGCGTTTAGCATTTTGTCAGATTATTTGTACACAGAAGTTGAGAAGTACAGAAAATGTCACACAAAAAACAGCACTATTATTTAAGACAGAGATACAATGATTATAATAACTCAAGTAGCTTTTTATAATAAACAAACTAATGGTACCTGACACTGAGAGGTATTACCTTCATGTAACAGGGGATGAAGAGCCGGCATACGCTAATGGAGCTTGGGCTCTGGCGGGCCAGGGGAGCCAGAGGACCAAGCGAATTGATGATGTTGTGCATTTTAGCCACACTTGTCAACCGCAGTGCGAAGGCACGTCGTGTACAATGACTGCCTGTGTGTGGCGTGCAATCTTTAAATACCCCTGCAGGCATCCTTGGCAGAACAATCAGAAAATGAATCGTTAATGCAGGACGGGACAGCCCTGTCAAACACCCGGGCTACAGTCTGGACAGCAGCATTAATTGTCCTTCAGTTAGAAATTTGAAATCCCGACAGAAAATCGTTCGCGACAATATTTCAAACTATTTACAGTAAATAATATGGGAGAAACATTATTGAATGTGACAGGAGCTATAACGAAGAATGCCTCTTTCTGTGACAGTTACACCTGTACTTTTGTGTAAAATTGTATACTGTACTACTTTTACAAATGGCAGCATGGTAAGCACTACTTAAGTGAGAGAAAGCATTTTCTTGCTGTCATATTGTCACTAATAATATAGTGTGTCTATTGTTTATGTCAGTTCACAAAACCCAATTTCAACAGCTGCATTTTCACCTGCCTTCGTTATTCTTTTAACTCTAACATGGTCCCAACTATTGTGCGTGTTATTAACTACATTCTGTGATATCGTTCCTCTTACCAAACACAGCTATAAAAATCAATATGAAATTAAAATCGATACTGATACAATCATCCACCCATCCATCCATTTTCCAAACCGCTTAATCCTACTCACAGTCTCAGGGGGGCCCCGGGCCTACTGATACAATCAGACCCTTCCAAAAAGAAAGTGAATTGAGGTACGGAAAAAATGTCAAGCTTGATATTTCATACAGGAATTCAAAAATAAACTGTTTTAATGAACAATAGGGATATCAACTTGATTTTGTATCACTTGAAATGCGTTGTTATAAAATAACTCGTTAAAAATTAAAAAATAAGTCAAATAGTGCTTCAAAGTAAAATTCAGTATGATTCAGTAAAAGATACAGTACATGCCTCTACCTGTATAGAATTGAATGCATGCCAACGAATGGGGAACTTGTGACTAGCAAGTAGCTTATTTACATAGACAATAAGGGCCTTTCACAAAGCTAATAGGAGTTAGACCATATACGTCTGCTGAAGTCATACATACATTGTGTTAGGCTAGAAAGAAGTGGAAACATGGTACCACATTCCAGTTAACTGAGGAGAATTCAAGGTTCAGTGGATCTTCTTTGTGATATTGCCCCAGCTCATTTTTACATTTGGCGATCAGTACTCCCTAAAAGCTCTTTTTCATAGGCTATGGGAAAAAAAAAAAAAAAAGATCTCTGTGTTGGAGCTAGCTTGAAAACCTAAGCTAGAATTCATCTGAAAATCTCACACAGTGATTATTTAAGTGTTTATGGAAGATGGATTTATTGACAACACCCAGAGCCTAGAAACTGCTTCATTATGTCACTATGTGGCATCACACTTTCAGAGCTGTGGGTTCAATTCCTTTCCCCAGCTTTGTGGATATGGAGTTTGCCTGTCCATGCTGTGTCCAAGAAGGGTTTCCACAAAGTCTAAAGATAGTATTTCCTGGGATAAGCTCCAGGTTTGCCATAACTTGGCACAAGATAAGTAGTCATACAAAATTTATGGGGAATGCAATGTTTCAACTGGGCTTGTGGTGGAAATTTAGCACCTTAGGATCTGAAAGGTTCAGTGTTATATATATTTACTATAAGCTTTCTGCATCTTACATCGAACATCCAAGGAGCATAAGATTTTATTTTTCCATATTTAGTATTACATCTGTTCTACTAATCACAGCAGGTACAAACTACAGGATAGATGTCATGGATGGACATTAATTACACTAATTACACACACAGGCTTCCCCCAGGACAAATGTGCTTTCCTGGGATAGGCTCCAAGCTCAGTGGATAAGCAGTATGGAAATGGATAGGTGACAAAAACATCCATAATAAGATGTGTAAGCACTGACAAGATGTCGCTGCTGTAAAGATTAATGAAGCATACAATAAAACACGCATGCAGAGTCTTCCCTGCATGCAGCCTTACATTACAGTCCAAGGCCAGAGACGTGGTCCCGTTTTATTAAAAAGCTTCTTCATGCATCGCTGGAACATGACCTGAGTATCAGTGAATCAAGGTTAAGGGGGGCTGGGGGGGGGCTTCTCATCCACTTCTCCTATCAGTAGTGCTTTGGGATTTTCGAGGCAGCGGTGAGCTCATAACAGACTATGCAGGCTGCAATGGTTCATTTGATGACAGATTAAAATTTCTGGGTGTGACACTTCACCTTGTGAAGATCAGGTCTCTCAAGTTCTAGATTGTGATATGAATTTAACCTGTTAAGAAACATGGCAGGGAGAAGTTCAGTGTGCTAAGTACTTCAATATTATCTTTTGACAACGTAACATGACACAGATACATTACTTTTGTCAGAAGGTTTCTCTAGCTCATATCGGGTAATTACTTTTAAGTGTTATATTACTTGGATAGGAAAAATGGAATACCTACTTGTTTGTTGCGGACTCAATAAAGCAAAAAAAATAGCCAATTAATTTCAATAAGTGAACCTTCGTTCCAGGCCTGTCGTTGTAGTGGAGCTCTGTTTCAGGAGTTATGTGACATTTCGGGATTTTCTGTGCCGCAGGGTATAATTTATAAATTAATTGTTGCAAAGCGCTTTAACAGTGGATTAAAGGGTCCATGAGTTACTACATCTGTTAACATGTCAAGTCAGCAGCCTTCGGACTATCCAGGAAAAGACATTAAGGATAACTGGGCATCAACAGGTGTACCAGTAAACCAGGAAACATCCAGGCAAATGTACAACAAATTGCTACCATTAAACGCTGCTTCCTCTCTCTCTTTGATGAATGAATTTAATGAAATTCTCATTAATTGTATCAGCAACTTGCTGTTCTTCATTTAACTTCTCTCCCTACATGTTGACCCGCGGTCATTTTCAAAACTCAAAATCATTGTGTGGAGTAACTCACAGCCATGTATGGAAAGCCCTTGACTTATGGTGTGGCCTGTAGTAGACTGAATTTGCGTGAGCTTTATCCACATTTAAAGATGTTTATTGAGTTTTAAAACATCATACCTAAACTGCCACAATTATTAATAATAGTAGTGTTATACGCGTTTTATTCCAGTTACATAATTATAATTGCTGTAATATTTGGTGTAGTGAACAAGTTTAAACAGTAAATAGCAATTGGGTATTCTTAATGGACTTTGGAATATGTACAGACATATAGTTGGTACTTATTTAATAAATCAACGTTACAGACTGGTTGTCTCAGTTCTGTATGGATCTTAACGGTGAACATCAGTTAGAACCCCCTCAACCACAAATATACCACCATTCTGCTACACAAGATCACTCTGCTGACTTGACTGGTTACTGACTTCCTGCAGTGACCTCTACCTCACACATCTAATCAGAACTAAATCTCTCTAGTGTGACATCATGAAGTCAATTTTTTGCTACTTCATAAATAAGCACTGTTCCTTAGTGCTTAGTGATTGGTAGTTCGAGACCCTTCTGCCCACCATGAGTTTTGAAGCCTCATTTAGCACCAACATTGATTAATTAGTTCAAGATACTCCTGCCCCCCCATGGGTTTTGAAGCCTCATCTTAGAACAAGAGGAGCAATGCCGCAAAGGAAAAATTAGCTACTAATTAGATAGAATTTATTATTCACACTTGGCTCACCATATACTAATTGTATGCTTGTTACAGCCACACTAGTAATGATTAATGATCTAAAAGGATCAAATAAATGGAATATTAATGGGCAAACCTTTTCAGTGTAAGCCAGCATAAGCAATAATAAAGAATAGTTTATGAGTAAGCCACATTGTTAATTGACAAACTTTACATATTCATAAGGGTGACCAATATGAGGATTTTTACCTACCCTACCAATAACTAACCTATTCATTATTAATAATGAATTCATATCTGGACAAATGTGTTCACTGTATGGACAAAAGTATAGGGACACTTGCCTTTGCAATATCTCATTCGAAAGCCAAGGCTATAAATGAGAAGTTCTTTCTCCTTTGCCTCCACTCCTTAGGAAAGGTTTTACTCTAGATGTTTGAACATCGTTGGTGGGATTTGCTGCCATTCAGGCATAACAGTATCAGTGAGGTTGGGTATTGATGTTGGGTCATCGGATCCCTTCTGTTTGTGTGGTCTATGACATCACAACTGAACTCTTGTTGTTTATAGAAGTTTCCAGATCACAATCACTTCACTTGCAGGTAGCCAAGGCAGAAGTTTGATACTGACTTGTTAGGAAGGTGGCATCTTGTGATGGTGCCACGTTTAAAGTCACTGATCTATTCAATATGACCCATTCTACCACCAGTGTTTGTTGCTAGAGATTGCATGGCTGTGTGTTTAATTATACACCTGTCTCAGCAATGAGTGTGGCTTAATTACCCATGTCCAAAAGTATGTGAACCCCCCCCCCTTTTACTGGTGTCCCAATGGTTCTGTCCATATAGTGTACCAGTTCTGTTCATGGATGGAACTAGTTTAAAAATGCAGGATTATACTTAATTTCACAGGATCATGTTTCATCGGGCACAAGATATTTTGAGCCTATCGATTTTCCAATGAATCAACGCTACATATAGAAACTAAGGCAGGAATCAAACCCATAACCCCGGAGGGGAAAAAACAAAAGTGCTAACCTTTGAACTACTATACCACCCTGCAGAGTGGCATAGAAAATTAAATATTGTGGAACATCTGAACAAAATTAAAATTTAAATCTGATTCTGGAATATTACTATCAACTCAGGCATTATCTGAATGCATTTAAACAAGAAATGAACCACTGACAAAAAAAAAAAGCATCAAAATACTGAAGTCACTGATTGTTCAAAGGTCAAGTCTGACACCTATCTGACACTGCTCAAATTAAAGAACTATTGAGATCAATTATGCATGGCTGTCCAGATTTACACAGTTGTGCCAAGATTTACTTGCTAGACGCTAGAAACAACACAAATTTTTCTTAATCTAAATTGAAAACCACTGGAGTAGAAAATCACTCCATTGCCCCATTTACAAAAGCGTCAACGACAGACTCATTTTCCAAAGGCTGATGTGAAAGGATGTCAGAACCTATCAGGGATAAATGATTACCTCTATCAAATTGGAAGCTAGTGGCTGGGGCGGGAAGGCAATAATCCTCACAACCAATATCATTTGTGCATGTGTGTACACACACCCACACAGAGGCTCACAATGAAATTCTCCATTTGTTCGTGAATTGATATAGAGGGAGAATGTAGCTAAAGGTCATTTCAAAGGTTAGGAGCTACATTGTCAGGGTGTGATCATATGATTGCAACTCTTAAGGACAGTAGGTTAATGTGGTGCAGTGACTTAGCGATTAGCACTATAGCCTCACACCTGCAGACTTGTGGGTTTGAATCCCACATCCATCTGTGTGCATGATTTTTGCATGTTCTTTTGGTGAATCAGTGTGATTAAATTGCCTTGAGTGTGTGCCCCATGTTGAACTGGCACCCAGCTCCTCTTCTCTGACCTTCTAAGGTCTCCAAGCTGACCATATGCCTGTACTTGAGAAGTATCTTTGGAAAATGAATGATGGGCAATCATCATAAAAATGCAATTCCCGTACAAAAATTCCATGTATAAATAATATACACATTCATATACATGCGTTACATAACCTTTTTGGCAAATTAAATGCCCCCCCCCCCCCCCCCCCCCCCCCCACCACACACTTTCAAACCACAAACAATAAAACTAAAAAAACAAAAAAAAACAAAAAAAAAAAAAAAGAACAAACAAAGGAGGATGTGGTGGGTTG
>JAACJT020000090.1:3704-59433 GCA_009936485.2 Gymnarchus niloticus | reverse complement strand
TCAGCAGGATTTTGCTTGCGTGAGATATCAGTGCTATTGTTCGGTAATTCCCACATTCTGTTGGATCACCTTTCTTTAGAATGGGCACAAATATCGATCTTTTCCAGTCGGTAGGCCAGGTAACTGTTTTCCAGATTTCTTGGCATAGGTGAGTGAGCGCTTCCATGGCTGCATCCATTTTTTGAATCATTTCAGTTGATATCCCATCAATTCCTGGAGCCTTGTTTTTCGCCAATGTCTTGTTCTCACTTTCGAAATTGAACTTCATCTTCTCCTTACACAGATGTAGTCAATCTGATTTCTGTGCATCCTGTCTAGTGAGGTCCATGTGTACAGTCTCCGTCTATGTTGATGGAAAAAGGTGTTCATGATGAATAAGTCGTTGGTTTTGCAAAATTCGATCACGCGGCCCCCGGCGTTATTCCTATCTCCAAGGGCGTATTTCCCAACTACCCATCCTTCTTCCTTGTCTCCCACTTTTCCGTTCCAATCACCATGCTTATTAGTACGTCTTGACTGCAAGTTTGATCAATTTCAGCCTGCAGAAGTTGGTAAAAATCTTCAGTTTCCTCATCTGTAGCCTTAGTGGTTGGTGTATACATTTGTATAATAGTTGTGTTGACTGGTCTTCCTTGTAGGTGCATAGATATTATCCTGTCACTGACTGTGTTGTACTTCAAGACATATCTTGAGATGTTCTTCCTGATGATGAGTGCAACACCATTCCTCTTTGATTCCTCACTCCCAGAGTAGTAGATCATATGATTGTCCGATTGAAAATGACCGAAGCCAGTCCATCTCAGCTCACTGACGCAGAGGATGTCGATATTGATGCGTTCCAATTTGCCTACGTTCATGCTCCTCATTCCAAGTCCCGATTATTAATGGGTGTTTGCAGCTGTTTCTCTTCATTTTGAGTTGTACCACATCAGTAAATGAAGCTCCTGAAATATCAGGTTTTACTCCATTCATGTCATTTCGGTCGACTCTACTTTGAGGAGGCAGCTCTTCCCTAGTTGCATACTGAGTGCCTTCCAACCTGGGGGGCTCATCTTCCAGCACGATATCGGACAGTATTTTATTGTTACGCATGGGTTTTCAATGGCTAGTTTTCTTTTTTCGGAAGTGGATTGCCACATCCTTCTTCCTAGCCTGTTCTTAGCCTGGAAGCTCCGCTGGAACCTTTCCACCATGGGTGACCCTACTGGTATTAGAAATACCAGCTTCCAGCATCACAGCAACGCACAAGCCACCACAGTACGACAAACTGACAGACGAGTGGTGGGGTGATAGGGTAGCTAAATGAACTCATACGGTTTTTAATATAATCTGTTACATTGGGTAGTGGGTACCTCACACCAGGAGGGTTCAAGTACCACCTCTACTCTGAGGGTGTGTGTGTGTACCATGTTTATATTACATTATGGAGACAAAAATGTCCCCAGGAGGTAATAAAAACCTGACATTTATACTTTGTAGGGACACTTGTCATGTCCACACAAGGGAAAACTCAATTTTATAAAAACCTGTGAATGCAATTAAAAAACCAAAAGAGCCAAAAGCCTTGCATTTTGTTGGTTACTTACGGTTAAGATTAGGTTAGGGATGCCATAGTTAGGATTAATGTTAGGCCAATAGAAAAGTCACCAATGTTTGTTTGTGTGTGTGTGTGGAGTTTGCATGTTTTGCCTTTATATTGCAGGCTTTGTCTGGGTACCCTGTTTTTCTCTCACAGTCCAAAGACACGCATGCTAATTGTTGTCTCTAAACTTCCTTTGGCTGTAGTAATGGTTTGTGTGCGCATGTATGTGTCCTACAACGGACCAGGCTCCCATCCAGGGTGAACCCTGGCATAGTGACTATTCCCTGAGATGGGATGCAAGTTCAGGGACGAGTCATATTAAAGTTAGTCATTTTTGTCTTTAGATTCAAAGAACAATTCCATATTTTTTCCATGTGCTTTTCCCAGCTAAAATGGTCACACTTTGTGTGTAGATTCCCGGCACATTATGAGTTAATAATCTCACAAAGAAGAGATTTTCAGTCAAAACCTCCAAGCAACTGAAAGCATTGTTTCCATATTTAAATTATTTTCTTTAATTGAGTTATAATTTGAGTGAAGCATTGAAAATGAAATTATTTCTCCCAAACAAACATATTAGAGTGTTGTTTCCATGGTTCTCTGCTGGTGTGTTCAGAATGACGTCAATGACAAAAAAAGAGGTACTGTGTTCGTTTCGTTATTTAATTAGCTTTATTGTAACTACAAGATTGTGGACTGACAGAAACCTAGAGTGTGCAGAGAAAATCTGTGAACACAGAGAGAGCATGCAAAACCCACACAGCCAGAAGCAGAAACACACACACACATACATATACACACAGTCAGGTGTTCACCTGCTTGATAATTCAAAAGGTCTCCTTCCTCGACAGGAACTGAATGGTGCAACTGAATACATACAGCATGCTGACACAGTCAAAAGATTCAGTTACTCCTCAATTAAGCACCAGAACAGCTAAGAAGCTTGAGCTGAGCGATTTTGAACAGGGTGCGATGGCTGGTGTCAGACATTGTGCTTCCACAATCTCAGAAACAGCCCTTCTCCTGGGATTTTCATGCACTGCAGTGTGTAGAGCTTACACAGAATGGTGTGATCAAGAAAAAAGACTCAGTCAATGACATTGCTGGGTCCAAAAACACCTTGTTAATGAGAGAGGTGAGGCTAGATTCCTTAAAGCTTACAGGATGGATGCAAGTGCAAAAATAACAGCTCAGTAAAAGTGTTGTCCTTTAAAGCAGTTCTCACCTAACCTCGAAGTGGTTCTGGAAGCAAAAGTGGGTCCTACCCAGTGCTATACATACCTGTTGAAGTGGTCACTGAGTGTACATTCATATATACCTATTATATTTAATCACATCGAGTTATTGGCTGTATAACAAAGGTTCTGATTTAGCCACATCACCATGGTGATTGTCATTTAAAAATCATCTACTGGCAGAACTTGATCTGCATTGCATTGATGGACTCGGAGAGTTTTACACCCCTCCGACGCAGTATCTATGGAAACGTGCTTATGTAAATGTGTCTTACTGAATTTAAATTATTTAAGACCTTGCGAGCAAAGAGTCTCAGTAGCACTATGCTTGATGTTGTTTCGTACCTCCTAAAAGTCGTGTATATGAGCCAAATGTGTATTAATGAAACTATAAGTGAAAACCATTCAGACAGGCAGCCTAGGAAACCCTGGACAGGGTGCCAAGCCATCACAGGGTACGGTCGCAATATTTAAACATGCCAAATAGCCTACTATGCATGTATGTCTTTGGACTGTGGGAGGAAGTACCCAGAGGAAACCTGCGAAGGATGGAAAGATCATGCAAACTGCACACACACAGATCGAACCCCGAACCCTGGAGGTGTAAAACGACAGTGCTAACCACTGAGCCGCCATGTCCCCCCACGGGAAAACCACAGATATTCAAATAATTCTATTAAATGTATAAAGGCAAATGTGGACAAAAATGTCCACAAATGGATTAAATAATCCTACTTACAATGAGTGTGGAGGGGTGCAGAAGAGTGTCAGGAGTGATTTGTGACAGACAGGTACCAGTAACAGTGAAAGGGAAGGTTTACAAGATGAAACCAGCTATGTTATATGGGCTGGAGATGGTGGCACCGACAAAAAGACAGGAGGCAGAGCTGGAGGTGGCAGAGTTAATGATGTTAAGATTTGCATTGGGTGTGACGAGTATGGACAGGATTAGGAATGAGTATATTAGAGGGTCAGCTCAGGTTGGACGGTTTGGAGACAAAGCCAGAGAGGCGAGATTACCTTGGTTTGGACATGTGCAGAGGAGAGATGCTGGGTATATTGGAAGAAGGATGCTGAGGATGGAGCTGCCAGGCAAGAGGGAAAGAGGAAGGCTAAAGAGGAGGTTTGATGGATGTGGTGAGAGAGGACATGTAGGTGGTTGGTGTGACAGAGTGGGATACGGAGGACATGGAGACGGCTGATCCACTGTGGTGACCCCTGACAGGAGCAGCCGAAAGAAAATGATGAAAATGATGACTCACAACGAGTACAAAGATCAGAGCCTTATGGTCCCATACTAGATATGCAGTTGAAAGATGGATGGATGGATGGATGGATGGATGGATGGATGGATGGATGGATGGGCAAAAATCAGATGTGCTTTTATGTTAATGGCAGATACAGTGGTTGAAGTGCTGGACCATTACAATAAAGGTCCCAGTAAAGCCTTGCTGTTTTGATTTTGTGTTGAGCTTCAGAATGCATTACTGAAATTATTAAACATCAAATACCAGTTCATTAATGATAACGTCCCTGGCAGGCATTAAGTTCAGCATGAAAATGTACTGCCATTTTGGTCAACCACAGCCCTCTACGTCAGATCGATATATCACATTTTAATACAGCCAGTGACATAGACTGCTTATTGCATGTTTGTTCATTCTTGCGTAGTAATATGCTTTGACTTTGCCTTTAAGTTTTTATGCGTTTGCAGTGTAGTTAAAGTACACCCACTAACCCTCATCTCTAAATGAAATTACAGCTAACTTACAACGCTTCGACCCCCTTCATCAGGGCTTCTCGTCATTTGTTTAATTTTATAAAAGATCTTAATCCTGTTTGAATGGGAAGTGTTTGCAGAACACCTGCATACTTGGTGTCTCATAATTCCACAACAAACTGATGCAGTTCCATAGTTTCATGTTAATGTGGGACAATCCAATAGGAAACAGAATGTAAAACAAGCTAGGACAGAGCATCACAATCTCTGCGCTGTGAACCAGTGTCACCTCTGTATTGGACCTGCTTCCTTCCCGTTACTGTCTCTCGGTCCAGGTTCCAAAGCACATTTGATTCTTTTCTGGGAACTAATTAACCAGGCAGAGGCAGCACAGAGCTGTGAATTTTACAGCGACATGAAAAGACATTGCATTACGAATATCTCCCAGCTAACGTAACAGAAAAAAATGTGCTTATATTTTAATGGGCACAGCAGATTTGTGCTTACTAGTGGTATTTCTGTATTTGTGGCAGAGTTAAAAAAATAAGTGGCAGACACGTCCTTTTAACTGAGTGCATACCTAAGGAAAAGAAACATTAAATTATTCACACATGAAATAATATTAAATTGAATAAATGACTCAACTGTCAGCATTATAACCAAACAACTCTGACCAGAGGATTTTGGATGTTAGGCAGGCTGTGAAAAACACTAACTATTTTCACTGATCTTTGCTGAACCCATATTTTCTAAGATATCGTGTTTTATCACCTTAAGATCTTTCAGTGACTTGATACACCCACCCCACTAGATGCAGACCTAAACATTTTGCATGCATGTATGGAGCCAACCAAAACTGGTGTACTTGCTGGAAGCGATGTTTAACATGCATTTTTCTCTAAATCCTTGCAAATGACAAAAATGCATTACAAAAATCTGTGCTACACAGCAACGTTCAAGACCTGTGTCATACAGCAATGCTCTGATCTGTGCTACACAGCAACATTAAACACCAAGATCTGTCCTACACAGGACACCAACACTGCAACAGCTCTGAAGCATCAGTATGAGTTCTGCACAGATGCACCCCCACCCCCCCCGAGGCAAACTCATCCATCCACTTCCATTTAGCCAGTCCAGCAATCTCCCTCCTGCTCACCAGCTATACATTGACCCGTTTAGTGTAATTGCATGACTCGTGGCAGCCTACAGCCTAATAAGACAAGGTGGTTAGTCTTTTCAGAGCCCTAGGCTAACCGTCAATTGTAATGAAGCATCGGGAATAAATGGAGCAAGAGATAACACAGAAATACCACGGCACATTGACAGATACTTGAAAAAGAAAACTTTGTTAACCTTTGCGTGTTATTCCATCATTTGAACAATGATTTTTATGAGTTTTATTGACCTTGAGCAGAGAGACAGTGATAAGACATAGGGAAGAGGCACTGAGGTGTACACACATTAACACAATGTACATTGTTATATTGGGGACTTGTCATGTACTCCTTAATGACAAAAGCTATGTGAATGCAAATTAAATTTCATGAATACCTTTGAGTTTTCCTGAGTCAGTGTCTAGACAGAATATTTTAAAATATTTGCAGAATTATGTATATTTGACTTGTAGATAATACCGTGTCATTGGTTTTGTAAGTTTCCTTCAGAACAATTAAATAATATCCATCATTTCATTTTTTTTGTCAGGAGCCTAGGCCTAGATGCCATGATCAGACAGACAGACAAGCATACAGGCAGGGAGGGAGGCAAAGATGCCTTAAATAATTTACAGCTGATTGAGCAAGTCTGCTCATTTTCCCTATGATTTTAACTTCTACAGAGCTTTCACTATACTGCCCAGGGCACAGCTGTAAAGCAGGATATGGTGATGCCTCCAGCAGATTCCTCCTTTGATAACAATCACCCACGCTCCACAGTTTCTCAAAAGTCTACTATTGATTGCCATCACCAAGTGCAGCTCAGTTGCCTTGTTACTACAGATGGAAATGTTTGTTTTGTTTATTTGATTGGATTCGTTCATTGATTTGTTCCCTTCATTACATGCCCTCTGTCAGATATTTTCCACTCCAGGAACGGTTCCATTTATGTTTGATAAAGTTTGGATTTATTTTTACGTTACTAAAATTTTACATTTTTTATAGTTCTTATTCATAATTCTTCATTATTATTCTTATTGTGAATCTAATTTTAAGCCGACTGACTCGTTCATACGTCTGTACATCAGTAAACCAGTGGTTAGCATAAGTGAGAGTACTACGGTATTATGAACTGGCTCAGGGGTTCTCAGACTATTTCAGACCAAGGACCCCTTGAAAGGGTTCAAAAAAATAAATAAATTGAAATAGAGGACCCGCTGTGTGTTTGGGGGGAATTACGGCTGTTTTGCAGACCCCCTTGCCATTGGTCACGGACCCCAGTTTGAGAACCACTGTTCCAGTTCACTTATCTCGTTTGTTAACCAACTGAACGACGAATCACTCGGTGAACGAACTGAACGACGAATCATTCGGTGAACGAATCACTCGGAATTGACCGAGACTTTTTCCCCATTCACTTTCAGATACCTTGAAAATCGCAAGAACGACAGTCTCCTTATCACATTATCAGGGTGAGGTTGACAAAAATAAGCAGTGCAACTGTGTTCCTGACAGGATGACTTGACCATATCACTATGGAAGCACCAAGCTATGCTATATGCTCTCTGCTATGCATACGAATGTATATCACCGGCCGCTTTATTTCCCCACTTCTTGGGCCCGTTTAAGACGTGTCTTGTGCAATTAATTGAATACCAGCCGAGACAATGGCTGTAGCCTGCGATTTACCTGTTACAGAATCGCTCAGACCCATGACGACCGAACCTGGGACTTAAACTGCAACCTGCTAATTTTCGCTCTTAGCTGCAACGATACATTTTCACAACACTGTTTTCCAGTGTAATCCCCAGCTAAACAGCAATTAATTTTAAATAATGTGCGGAATAATTTTGCATTACCCCTGATTATTCCCCAGATTTCATGAAAATTAAAAATAAGTTTTAACCTTCGAGGACATTAAGGCATAATAAGCTTCTAAGCAGATGAACAAGAGTTGATCTTAATGCCCATAAACACAGAAGAAAAACTTTTAGAATTTAGGATAATCGTTCACTTATTCGAATTTAAAATGACTTTTCTTTGAAGCCTTTGTAAATTCACTGAGGCATAAAACTGTCTTATAAATATCAGAAAAACACGGTGTGTGTTCTTTTTGAAGAACGGCGTCACTTTTTCTGTCTGTGTGACTTTTAGGTAAATACCAGCCCATCAGATAAAGGCATGCAGTGCCCTTTCAACAGTGCTGTCATTAAAGCTCCTTTCCAGGTGTAACAGAATCCACCCGTCTTCCTGCAGCCCACATTTTTGTCACCTCTAGTGCTGCTATCCGTTTCAAAGTTTAGAACGAAACCATCCGACCTGAAATGGGAGAGCAAGCTGCCTGGTTTGCACTACCACAGGAATCTCTGTTGACCAGGCGTCCACACCCGTCGCTAAATTAATATCTAGAACGACAAAGAAATGGTAGAATCGTTCACACGTTCATTTTCCAAAGCGGACAGCTTTCAATACCCAGCAAACAGGGAACGCTCCTACAATGTTCTCATTAGGTTCTAAAAAGGTTCGGCTGCAATGTTATATAACTATCGTTGCTGTAACGTTGCAAAAACATGGGTCAGGAAACTTAACCAAAAAAGAGCGTTGTAGGAACGTTTTTCAAAAACGTCCAGACCACTGGACATAGAACGTTCTAACAACCTAAGAATAACGTTCTTAGAACGTTCTGCTAACCCATATTAGCTACGTATTTGCTATTGTAACATGCTTGTATGTAGAAGTCTCCTATATTATCTTCATGCGAGCGAGGCTGTCCCAACAGGACATGGCCGTGGACTTGGCCACGGCTCCTGCCTCAGTAATGGAGCTCTTTAGCCATGCTTCACCCAGAGCACATTCCCTGCACAGGTACGCAAACTACAATGAATGGCTAAGTAGAGGCGGCCACCGGAGGATAGCCTCCATCGTCGATCAATGTGCTTTGGCAGGTTATTTAGCTTAGACTGTCAACAAGCTCTCAGCACGGCCATCCGATATTCCATCTGGAGAATCCGAGGCAACGGGGATTCACAAATAAGATTCAGCACTGCCGTCCGTTAAAGGTCCGTTTGCTCTGCTCCTGCCCTTGAGGCACCAATACCCGACACCTCCTATCAGATGCGGCTGGAGCATCATCACACCATTACCTCGGCGGTATCACGTAATAGGCTTGCAAGTTCCTTGTTCTTTCACTCATTCGCTAGGAACAACTTTCTCTGAGCCCATTTTTATAAACGAGTCGAGTCTGAAACAGTCTGCCTTTCAGTGATGTGTACCATTTGTCAAAATCTTTTTATATACCAGCTAGTCATCGCAGAACATAAAATTCAGTAATGGCTATCAATCATTTTCATCAGATTATGCCCATATTCGCTATAACATCAAAAATCTCAGAAAAGGTGTCATACATAAGGCATGCCTTTCATCCACGAAGCAGCATATATTAACTCCTTCTTTCTGAATAATATCCAAGTCATTTTAGGTCTGAACATACCTCAGATGGAAGGACAGCTTCAGTGATACAACACTGCCCACTTCTGGCCAACCACTAAATTAGTATAAACTCAACTGGTTACACCTGAAGACTAAAACATAGGAAAAAGCTGAACCATGAGTAAGTCCTATGTGAGGGGGAAAGGGTTGTGTCAAGGGGGCGTAAATAAGTTACATGCCTTAAAAATAATTAAGAAGTTACGGATAATGCCGAAACTACTGGCATTATATAAATGATTTTACCGTGGTTTAAAACTACATGAGACAGGAAGATCTCTCTTGTGACCGTAAAATGCTGTAATATGTTTGGATTCTCCTTAGCATATTACGTGTTTTATCTTGTCATTGAACTATAGCGTTAAACTGATCGTAATGCCGACTCCTGAGCTAATTAAATTCTGTCACTTCATTTACATGCCTGGTAATACCTCTCCTGTTATTCACTGGATGACATATTATGTCAAAATTAGACCATAAACCCGCTTATTCTGTCAGCAACTGGCTTCAAACCCCTAACCTTCCACAGATGGACACAGATCCCTAATCTACTGAGCAATACACCACTTAATTATTGTATTGTACTGTATTGTATTGTACTGTACTGTATTGCATTGTATTGCATTAGAAGCTTCAGGGAATCCTGAAAACCATCCATTCATCCATCTTTCTAAGTGCTTAGCCAGTACAGACCCTAGATCAGATGTCAGTATATCACTGGGCAGACACACACAGAAAAAGACAGGACAATTCACTCCAATGCATGTGTGTGGACTGTGGCAGGGAACCAGAGAATCAGGACGAAATCTGTGCAACACAGGGAGAACATGAGTACTTATCAGCATCCCTACAGTCTACCTGGACCATACCCATTGTTATTTAATGGCTCTACTTTATGGCCAGGAATCACTTTTAACGGCTATTTGGTGAATTGCCTCTAATATGAAAATATCTGTCTTTGACCTTGGTTGTGCTACTGAAGCAGTAGCATTTTAGAGCATCAGTATGACTATGTTTGGTTTTAAGTGCTATATATTTAGCACATGATGACTAATGGGGTAGCACTGCTGCCTCGCGTCTTCGGAGTTGGGGATTTAAAGTTTACTTCTGTTCTGGTATGCAGAGATTGCCTGTTCTATGCATGGGTTTCCTCTGGCAATCCAAAGACATGCACTTATGCTAATTGGCCTCTCTGAAAGGTGATGGATCTGTGCTGGATTGTGTGAAACCACCTCAACCTGCTGCCCTGAGTAGTCTGGGATAGGCTCCAGGCTTTCCAGTGACATTGACCAGGATAAGCAGTCAGAAGATGGATGGATGGATGGATGGATGGATGGATATTTAGCACATATACCCAAACATTTTGTTTGCTTCTCTTTCTGGTTCATCAAAACACAGACATGGAGGTGTAGCCAGCGTGATTTTGCGTTGTGTTAATTAAAGGACCTACGAACCAGGATTCCTAGTTGAGCAGGTTTATTCTGGTAATGGATAAACAGTCCAATTGCTGAGTTGTTCTGGAATCGGTATTTCTAACATAACGTACACAATTATAACCATAATCTACCACTTGCATGGGCAATTTGAACTGAGACGAACATAGGATGCGTCATTTTTTTAAGGGCAATCGTACAAGTATTTTAAAGTTACACGACACTAAACCAGAATACACACATATACACACCTCTGGCACAGTGGCAAGTGGAAATATTTATGCTATAGAGACATCAATATACATCTACAGGCTTTTTTCATAGATACTCCGGTGTCTCTCAGACTGCCATATAGTACTTAGTCATGATTTCAGTTAATCGTTTGAATACATGCTTTATACTATTTTATGCATAATGTGCATCTATATTTCTTCATTTTTGTAAATTTCGCTCTGCAATAACATATAATCTGAATACAATGGAAGTAGAAATGGAATAGACAAAAAATAAATAGAAACAGAAATGAAACAGAATGGAAAACAGAACCAAATGCACTAGTAAAAGTAACAGTATTTATTTAAAATTTCAAATGGACAAGCACACGAAAAAGGTTAAATTATTCACAAACAACAGTTGGCTGTTACATCTGTCACGACTATTCTGCAGTAATTATCTAGATGCAAACGTTTCAAGTAGGAAAGAAGAGAAACATTTGAAAAAGTACTCTGTTTACTGAATGACTCAGCACATCATTACACTTTCCAAAATTAACACAAATAAATAACACACCAATAAATTAAAAATGGATAAACACATGGAACATGTTTCTCTGTGTTGACAAAATTAATACTGATAAATATAATTTTACATAGACACTGCACTGAATGTTGAATATTCTGTTGGGTAACATTGATACACAACTCTGATACAGACAGAGCATCAGTGCAACACAGATGGAGATGCACAGCCTTGCATCTCTACATCTCCCTCACATTGACCGTTTTAAAGCCTCTCAGCACAGTGGGGTAATCTCTGAATTTCAAGCTGGCCTGCAGCATCTTGACGCCAGCCGTCTTGGGGCTGATGGTGATGGTCTGCTGTCTTGTTTCTCCCGCCTTCAAGAGGTACACCCTGAGAGACACGAAAACAAAAAAAAGGTCAGCCGTCTCTGAGCCGGCAGGGTGCAAAGGGGGAGGGAGCATGTCACACTTTATAAGGTCTGTTAAGCAAATTCAATCAGGATGTGAGGTTGGTTTTTGGTCTCCAAGGACAGCATGGACACAAAGGTCATGAATCGTATCCTGGGATATGACAGGATGCTCTGTAATTCATCAACATTCTTGTGTGGCTCGATCACTGGGCAATAGATATAGCCCCACCTACAGGTTTTAACCCCACCCACATTTTTACATAGTTGAATTTAAATAAACGGCTGAAATGGACAGTTGGAATGCAAGGTGACTAGA
Organism: Gymnarchus niloticus; assembly: GCA_009936485.2. Classification (NCBI taxonomy): domain Eukaryota; kingdom Metazoa; phylum Chordata; class Actinopteri; order Osteoglossiformes; family Gymnarchidae; genus Gymnarchus; species Gymnarchus niloticus. The sequence continues at coordinate 47,354 of JAACJT020000090.1, read as the reverse complement.
ATGTGTGCAGCCACTTGGTGGGGGTGGGGGGGGGGGGGGGATGGAAATGCTTTAACAAATGCAGCTCTTACTTTGATATTCTTTCTTCCTCGATTAAATCAGAGCCGGAAACTGTGAGCACGCCGGTCACAGCAAATGGGAAGAAGTTGCTGAAGATCAGAACTGCGGTGCACTTCTTCTTCTCTACTATGTCATCTTTATCATTGATCTGCAAGGGAAAAGTCACTTAAGCTGGAAGGCCGTCATGAGTCCGTCATGAGTCCCTCAAAGCTACCACAGAAGGTTTATATTTTGTTTTTTTTAATGTTCATAACTAAAAATATGATAGAAGTATCAAGCTTGTATAAATGATACATATTTTGGTCATTCTAATGCCAATAAAACTTTACAAAAAAAGTATTAAAAACTGTCAGCAGGTTTTAAGCACAATGATTAAAATACTGTTAAAGGCTGCTATCCCAGGTCCTACATGAAGCTACTGCTGTTGCACCACTGGGAAAGCATTTAACGGATTGTTTCCATAAAATCATTCAAATTTGCCTGATACGACACTATGAGGTACACAAGGTCACTAATGACTCAGAGTCATGGGGTGCCTGAGATCTATAGAGGATACATTACATGGCATGAGCTCTACATAGCATTGACGAATTCAGCAAAGAATAGTCACCTCAATGGAGATCTGTGGAATGGTGACGTTAAACTCTTCAGAGGCCAGTGCCCTTTCGTTCGTGACTTCGTCCCTCAACACGACCGCAAGGTTCACCAGACTGTACCTCTGGAGAAACTGCTCGGCCTGGGAATAAGGAATCCGGTGCTGTATAACTGCACCTGTTGACAAAGAGGGAAAAAAGGCCTTGTAAATGGCAGAAAATGAACTACAGTTATTTTACAGATAATTTATGTTCATAAAATAAAGTTGTCATAGGAATCAACCAAATTACATGTGATTATAGGAACGGAAAAATATAACTGGAACTCGAATAATTTTCTTGTTTTGTAGACCCTGACCATACACATCTATCAATCCACCTTTCAACTATCCCAGTCTATCACAGGGCACAAGACTGGGGTACACCCTGTACGGGATGCCCGTCCATCGCAGGACACATGAACACACACAGTCGTAATTCTGGACACCAGTTAGCCTAACTGCATGTCTTTGGAGTGTGAGAAGATACTAGAAACCTTGGAGGAAAACCAGGATAAATGGGGAGAACATGCAAACTCCACGCACTGAGAGCATAGGCTGGATTCAAACCCCACAACCACAGAGGGGTGAGGCAATAGTGCTACCCCCTGAGCCAGCATGTCCCCGTTGACCATACAGAACCGATAAGAAACTGGTAGGTGAATCAAAGTACTCTATTTACAAGTTACCAAGAGGAACACCACAATGACGTTTGCTCAATAGTTACCTTGGTAAGGTGCAAGCTTAACCCTTTGAGAAGCTTCCCAGAATGTTTCTAGTGGACTGCGGTTGTACTCCTTGACTTGTGCATTGATGTGTTGCCTCACAATCCTTGTGACGCTGGCCTTGTTTACGAGGGTAACGGAGAAGGTGATGTCTTCTCCGGCTACTGGAACTTTGTTCAGTTTCAAGGAGACTGCCAAAGTTTGTTTTTGTCCTTAAAATAAAAAAAAAAAAAACAGTTTGAGAAACTAAACTCACCACACATCTGCAGCACGGCAAATGAGGACAAATCGGTTGATTTGAAAAGGGCCGAAACTTACTCTGCGAGTTTGTTGAATGCCGTGATGTAACAGCTACAGGAGAGAAAGAACAAGATGTACATGATTAAACAAACAGCAGAAAATTATGCAAATATGAGTGAATTATTCTAGCTACTATCCATGTGAGATTTTCTTGTTACTCATTGTCATTGTGCTAGATATAACTAACTAGTCTCCCCCAAAGGTGACAATTAATATATCTATGCAAACCAGAAACACAGCAGTAAAACTAATACTCACATCCACTGTTTAACCCACATGCTGACATGTTATCTGTGTAAGAAACAAAAAAGGTTTGCAATTAGCGACCTTGATAGTGCGTTTACATGAAAATTCGAGCAACAGCAGCTAGTAGCCTTTTACCGCTCACCTTTGACGCTCTTGTAGGTGTCGGTGATATTCTCTGCTGAACTGGAATCCACACACTTGGTACAGACCAGAGAGCCGACTCTTTCTGTGTCCACATTCGAGCTGAGCACCTTGCGGTTCTTGACGACAGCCGTGTACACATCGGCGTTGACCTCCGCGTAAACGAATGGAATGTCGTAGAACAAATCCACCCGCTTATCCCTGACAGCTTTCACTGGACACGGACCACAGCAATATATGCCTAAAGAACAGAAAGATCAGTGTCAATTTTGAATCTTTACAAACGTTTCATGGACTTGTTTTAGACGTTTCCATTCTGAACAATTACAAATATTTAAATTGTTTTTTACTAGTAAACATGAGAATTTCGAATTGCAGGAAGTTCCTACATTACTATGAGCTAAAACTCCAGCAGGACAATTTCCCTGTTTTATATTCTGCATGAATTATCATTAGATAAGGGACAAAATGACACATTGTGCAAACTTTACTTATTCAGCGTTTTGTTAGAACATTCGTGACCGCCAAAAAACACTATACTTTGGAAAAAACTAAACATTTATTTAAAGCTTACCATCACTTCGTTCCTGAGGAGTTGGGTCCAACACTTGCCATCCATCAAATCCGAATCCAATGTCTGGGCGTGTCATCCAGCATTCCAACCACAGATGGTAGTTCCTGACATAAAAAATATTACATTTATAAGTTCGTACGTGCCCTTATTAGTATTGCTTCTCCTTTCTCTACTACCCAAGCAGGCTCTATTTACCATATGCTGTCCTTATTTTGGCGCAGTTTTTCCCCTGTTTCGCTGTAATATTCCTCAATTACGAGATTGCCGTTGGTGTCATGAGCAGAGTTGAAGTTAGTAACCACCCGTGCTGGAATGCCCAGGACCCTCATAACTAAAAATGAAGACAAGTCGATGGATGAACATGAGTATGAATTCAGCCTAGCCAGTAAAGTAGTTACAACTTCTTATAGAGGGTGTACAGTAGTGAAACCTCCATGATTATTTAACTGTGTCAGGCTCTGCGCTCCTCTCTGGCATACCTGTGCACATGACAGAGGCAAAGACCCAGCACTGGCCATATCGCACCGGGGAGAACTGGGACTTTTCCCAGGATTTCAAGATGGCGGCACTTCCAGTCCACTGTGACGGGTTGACTCCCTTACTGAAATCTCCAGACCAGTTGCCCATCAGCACCCCTCTGTCGTCTTCACAGTTGATCTAATATAATAGACAAAAGGTTTCCGCTTAAATGCAGTCTTCCGAAAAGTCACAGAACCATTCTGAAGATGAACATCAGGAAGAGAACCGTTTAGCCGTCTGAAGATCGACGTGGCCTACCATTGCACAAACCACTCGGCTCACATAGACAGGGTCTGAGCGATTCAAATAATCTTTGTTCTTGTTTTTGCTATGCTGTGGGCTGATTTCAAGAATTTTCAGACAGATGTCCAGAATCCCTTGTTCATACTGTGTTTTTGGACAGCGAGGGAGGGAACATGGTTAGAGATTTTGCTGAAACATTTATGTGCAGAATTGAACACATCTCTTCTTGTTAACTCACCAAGCCAAATTCCCAGGTCCTCGAATGGACATTATGAGGTGTGCCCATGAACAAAATACCACAGTCATTTTTCACATATTCCTGCCTCTGGATTTCAGAGGGGAGGAATACTGCATCAGCTAGAAAATGGAAAAGAAATAGATCACTCATAAAAAACTAACTTTGCCATATCTTCAGTTAAACACAAGATAAATAGTAACTATAAAACAACACATCTGTGTAAATTTACCTCTACACCAGGGGTTGAAGAGCAGAATGAAACTTCCTAGAGAGTAATTCTGAAGCCATTTGTGGGACTGAATGTGAAGCTGGAGGTTGTAGAGACCAACTGAGGCTTTTGATGGAGTGGAAATCTGGACTTTGACGGAATGGCAGGTCGCATTCCCCAACTGAACCTGGGCTCCCCAAGCAGATTCTGTTGTTGGCTCTGAGAAGGTTGCAGGGAATTCAATATAATGCTCACCTGGAAGGGATGAAGTGAACCCAGGTCAGTTCCAACAAGAACTAAAGCTGCAGGAAATAGATAACCTATCCCTGTACCTCTGCCTTGCAAGCCCCATCCAAAATGTACCTAGCAGGGCTTTGAAGATTAAAGTATCAGTGCGGGGGTCAAATGGCCTGTCTTTGAAAAACAGGGTGATTCTGAACGGTTTCCCTCTTCGAACCACCAGGTGTTTGGAGCTCAGTCCTTGTGATTCATGGTTCTCCTGGTTCCTCACAAGGTTCCAGCTGACATAGTTTAGGATTAATGCTATAACAGAAAGAGAATGCAGAAACCTCAATACCCACACAAAGTCAAACTGCAAATATGTATCATTTAAAATTCAGAATGCCCTTCTGACAATCTCAAAATACCCAGAGGTCTTTCAGTTTTTGTTTTACAGTATATCTGGAGAGCATGAAGTAGCCAGCCTAAACAGATACTGTTGAGCAAAGATTTCCTGGTTAAGATAGTATAATCCAAAAATGTTTTTGCTGAGAAAGAAGATACATACTCACCCTTCATTGGTGCGCTTTGATTGTTGTGTCTTCAGAGAAATTTTGGAATGGCCTGATATGCGCTTCTAACATTTATGCTCTGAGTTTAGCTCCTCCCACAAGTATGACAACATTCACAGAAACCCTTTTCCGAGTGTGGTGTCGCCTTGTTTTTTTTGTTTTTTCAAGTAATCTTACCTTGTTATGCAATTCAATCCAGGTGGAGTGGGTGAAAATGATTTAGATTTACTGATTGCATTGTGAGAATAGTGACTCATACACTTATCTGGTTGCTGATTTGGTCTGACAAATCAAAGGTAGATGTGTGGAGATCTGGCTGCTTAATTAAATAGGACCCCTGCAAAAGCTAGATAGGGCATTTGTAATATCACGTTCTACACCTTGAAAATACTATCAGTGATCTGACAAGCTTATGTCCCATAGACGTGTTATCCAATTCAAAATTATGAGACAGTGCATTATGTTTTAAATATAGCTAATGTTAATTTGATTGTACATAAGCAGCACATTGAGTACTATGTGAAGAATGTTTCATGGTACAGCTTGCGCAACGTATTGTATGTGCTCACACTTCCACCGAAAAAAGGCAGGACTCTGGGTGTGCGGGGTGGGTGTGTTTCATCACCACGTTCCATCCCATTTTGAAGCGCCTCGCTGAGAAAGTGAACAAAGTGAAGCGTACGTGCTCTGCGTCATACCATAAAGGTGAGCAAAGTAAGCGTAGCAGCTGGTTTCCATGGAATTGTGTCTGTAACATCACCGCAGGCGTCAACACACGTTCAGATGAACCTGAATGACTGTCATTTCCATAACAACTGCGAAACACATTTACAACCCCAAATCAGAAAAAGTTGGGACTGTTATTTCATTGCAGACAGTAAGAACCCCAAGATATTTCATGTTTTGTCTGGTCAGCTTCATTTCATTTGTTAATATACATCCATTCCCGCATTTCAGGCTTGCAACATATTCAAAAAAAGTTGGGATTCTCCTTCCCAGATAAATGCACCCAAGAGATTCCTATGAAAACCTCATTCTTGTTAATTTCTCAGAGTATAACATTCAAATAGCTTTTAAAATCACCACACGTCACTACAAAAATGGACAATGTTGATTTATATTTCATCTTTATTTCTCACATTTCTAAACAGATTTCAACATTTGACACAATTTCTCTTCATGTACAGAAAATTAAATAGCATTTAAACCATGAAACCTCCATTTACTAAAAGATATTTTACAGGAAGAAATTACAATTCATTCATTATTATTAACATTATTTACAGTATCTATACAGCAGACGTCAACTTGATGCAGCTGCGCCTCTGAATAAAGCGATAACCCATTTTATTTGCGGTTAGGAAACAATTTCATACAAACATTTATATTTTGATCCAGGGATTCTACCACATTTTACTAACATTTAGATGCTTATTTTTGTACAAGAACGTCCAACATTTCATTGCGATTTACTTTGATTATGAAAATGGTGAGAGAGAATGGCTACTTTGAAATGGGGGAAAATGTTAAAGCCAATAACCTAAATTTCCTTTAGGTAGTAAGACTTCCTTTTAACTGGGTAATAAATGCAAAATGAAATGTACAAAAATATGCATTTGAAGATGACAACCCTGTTGTCGATTTCTGCCCTGCCGAATAGAACATATTTGTAAAACATGAGACTTTGCATCTCAATTATTTCAGTTTTTATATACACTTCCGAAAAACTCTGGGTAACCCCGGTGACATCATCAGGACAGCACACTGGTCTGGATGCATTCAGGGTGCAGATTATACCCCCATGAACTGTCAGTTCAGATAATACTCCAGGTACCAATAGTTCATCCAACAATATATACTGTATATGGAAAAACTTTTTTTTTGTACAATTCTGAAGGTCAATTACAATATGCAATCACATAAAGCCACATTAAACATTCAGTATTTTGAATAGACAAACTGGGATTTTCACCTCATCTCTTGGGAAGCCTGAACAGAGAATCACTATGCATAGCAGACAACAGACCACGTAACTTTAACAGTCTAAGGATTGATTAAAAGTACATGTTTTAGCCTGCAAACATATAAAAGGACCTGTCTCATATTCTGCTGGGTAACTGGGGAGCTACTATTCAGACAAGTTAAGCATGTAGTCAGTTCACACACATTCCAGAACAGTCATCAGCAGTTTTGAGTCATCCTTTCACGCCCACAACATACCCTGTCATCGTTTTGGTAATCTCATCACTCTATGGCTACTTGTTGCAAAACAGCTGTCATGTGACTTTCATTCATGGAACTAATGAAACGCACTTGAAAAATTTAAATACCTCTGTGCCCCATTACACAAAACTGACGCACAAACCACTCCTTCCTATAACACCAAGGCTGATACCAGTCTTCCCAATTAATCCCTTGCAGAATTTAACCAATAAAGACAAGCCCTGTAAAACGAGGGAAGTTGGCAATTCATTTGTTGACACTACACACGCTATATAAATACAGATCTGTTGCGGCATTCCACATAACACTACTCAAGGCTGATTATATTGTCAAAGCATCAATTCCCCTCCCCCACTGCAGGTTCACTCCCTGCACAGGACATCCACCGCAGACCTGCTGAAGACGCAGTATGAGTAGCCATGACATTGTAATTAGTGAGGGGACAAATTTTCAATATTGTAAATCTTTTCTATAAACCTGATTTTCATTTTAACTCCAAGAAATGAAATAAACTGACTGACAAGGATGCCAATATTGTGTAATGAGGGAAATTTCTTTTTTAAATGGTTATTTTCTAAACAATTAACTGTGTATACAAATTAAGGTCATATAATGGACTTCAAAATGATAAGCCACCATTCTGAGCTAATCCAGCCATCTCAATCCCCATAAATCATGACTTGACTTTTTTTATTATTTAAATATACATTTAGGTAAAGAACGCACTTCCATCACAGCTCAAACTTAACTGGCATTTGGGCGGCTTCAGTCAGACACAATTAAGACCAAATCATCCATGGAAATTAAGGAATAAGAAGCTGAAAATATAAAAACCTCACTGCAGAAGACAAAGCACATGCTGTCAGCCATGACAGAGTCGGCTATGTTTGAAACATTACGATGGCTCCACACTGAACATCCGTATTAGAACTGACAGTTTAGTAGGCACGGTCCGAGATAGAAAAATATCATGTATACCCGCAGCAGAAATTAAAGCTTTCAATTAATTCTATACCATTAGAGGAGACAGAAGCACAAGTCAAGGGAGCAGGACATGATTTTTTTTTTTTTTTTTTAATATCACTGCACAATCAAAGCGACGACTTCTGAGCAACAAGGCTGAAGACTCAGATGGGCGATAGGAGTTTATAGTGCATAGTTCTCAGGCTCGCAACATTAAATTCAGTTATTGTGACAATGTTGAGATCGAGAAACTCCCCAGTGCATTGAGTGCCTATGAGGCCTGGATCCCCTCCCCCAAAGCTCAGATAACTGGGGGTTCAACATGTCTTAGACTAGAATGATACCTCAAGCATGGGAAGGGGCCTCACCAGCAGGTAATGAGGTATTCTCATTATTTATGCTCTCTGAATTCATCAAAAGGAGCCAATCTCTGTGTAAAGGTAGACAAAGGTACTGAGAAGTGATGCACCAGCTTTCCTTCAGGCTCCTGAGGGTCTACTCCCCCAATGCATGCTAGACTAGCAGAGGAATGAGCTGTGGAAGTGTCACTAGAGGGTCACTTTCTGGGCTAAAAGCAGGCCAGTCCCCCAGCAAGACCCAGGATTCTAGGGAAACACTGGTGACACATTGCAGACGAGAAAGGGGTCAGACAGAGGGCAAACCGACGAAGAGCCGTTCGAATCAGCCAGGGGGACTCAGTTTGGGAGTGTTGATTACTCTTGTCCAAAGCCTTCAGTTTCTTCAATGGCGAACAATAACTTCTCTTTGAGCTGCTCGTAGCTTTTGTAGGGGGGTAGGTCCAGTCGATTGAAACTAGCAATTGCAACAAAAATGGGACAGCATTTAAACAGAGACCAAAACACTACTAAAGTAATAGAAATTAGACTAAGATGTATGAAATATAAATCAAAGAACGGTCTTAACATAGGAGAATTTTTTATACTAATTGAAGGTGCACTTAAAATACACTGATTTTTTAATTTGATAGTCACAACACGACATACTGCCTGGAATTCTTTTCATTGCCAATTACATTTATTGAACTGCCTCCCAGTTACCAATCCAACTTGTAGCAGGGGTGCGGGTACAAAAAAAAAGTAAAGAAACACACCAAGTGTGACTTCTTGGGAGCCAGTTCTCCTTCCCCACTTTTTCAATGCAGAACTTCTGCGGCCCGTTGCTCCCTGCAGAGAGAGACACGTCCAGTTGAGCTAATAAATATGAACAGTGCCAACATGTCAATATCGGCCGAGGAGCTCGCTGCCAAAACGCACCCATCAAGTCGGCGAAACCCCCGAGTGGAAGGCGACAGGTGCCGGTGACAAACTGCAGCAGACGCATCCGCTTTTCGTTATCAATTTCTTTAATGAACTGCAGAAGACATTAAAGACATTAGCATTTTTCACAGAACCACCACGATCTACAGTCAAGGAGCCTGAATACACCGACTTGTAAAAATGCTCTGTGATGATTGTGGTTAAAAGTGTCTGCTGTAGGGCCAGCATTAAGTCATGAATTTGTCATACGTCGAAGACTGGGGGAAAAAAAATAAAATAAAGGTATATGTAGACTGGGAGGGGGGGCACGGTGGCTCAACTGTCACCTGACAGCTCCAGGGTTGGGGGTACGAACCCCAGCTCTGAATGCGTGGAGTTTGCATGTTCTCCCTGTGAGCCTTTGCAGGCTTCCTCCAAGTGCTCCGGTTTCCTCCCGCAGTACAAAGACATGCTTTGTAGTTTGACTGGCATGGCTAAATTGTCGTATGTGTGTGTGTGTGTGAGAGAGAGTGTGTGTGTGAGAGAGTGAGAGATTGTGCCCTGCGATGGGTTGGCACCCCATCCAGGGCATCCCCCACCTTGTGCCCTGAGGCTGCCTGGGATAGACTCCAGCCCCCCGTGACCCTGAATAGGATTTAGCATTTTAGAAAATGGATGGATGTCAAGACTGATGCATCACAGGCCTTAATTGTAAGGCCTTTTAACATATTATTTTAGTGCTCAAAAAGGATTTAAGTTCCTGGGGGGGTGACTGTAGCCACAGCATCGACATGCCCAAACGTACTTGCCAGAACCACAAGATCTGCTTGCTGCTGCGGGCATAATGCCGGTAGATGGTATGCCTTTGCCAGTCCACCAGGTCAATCTCTTGCATCCCACAAAGCATTACCTTTTGGACGAAAGACATTTTTCCATGTTTCATGGACCAGGAAGAAGACTGGTTTTTGCAGCAACTACACAGGGGTCCCACAGCTGTGCTCTTGAGCCAGATCACCACAATCCAACATGCAAGACACCTCAAGTGACAGGCAAGATGTCTGCTACAGTTAAGAGCTCAGACCTATGCAGTCAGAAGGTTCTACCATTGCTCAAGGTCACTCCGTCATATGTACCTCCAGTTCCTTTGCATCGAAATATTGTAAGTACTGCTGTGGGAGCACTTCGTTGAAGCCTTCAAAGAAGGCCTGCGTCTGCTCCTCCACTCCTCTGGACAACCTCCACTCTGCTACCAGCCTGCCAGATGCAAGCACAGTCATACATTCACCAGGCTGCCACGTCCACAGGCATTTTCAAATGACTGTTGCTTAAAATGAACTACCTCTGGAAAATCACCATTTCAGACATAACCTAACTGACCAGTTCTTTCCGGCAAAAGAGAAAACAACTGGAAAAGGCAGAAGACATCCACACTAAAATCGACTGGCTCTTGCTCGAGCTTAAAAATTACCTGATGTATTCCTCTTTGTTTTCCTCCGTGACCAAAATGTTGCTGCCATCTGGTTTCAACTCATGAGTGGTGACTTCACCCAGGATCTCTTTATCAACAGAGAAGTACATTTCCAACCCACATTCCTCAATGTTGTTCTCTCTAGAAAGACATGGCATTGATGCTTGGTTAAAGGGAATCCTTCGCACTGTACAGACAGGTGCCTCTGTTCTCCACTGTTCAAGAGGCATTGCAGCAGCAGAGATAAACAGTTAAATATTTCATACAGGACTCACTTGATCCAAATAAGGGAATTGTAGAATTCGGGATCAATGGATTCTAGATCTTTCAGACCCAGAGGTTTGTTCAGAATGCGTTTGTAGAAAGGCAATGAGAAGCCCGTGTCGATAAATTTCCCATGAAATAAAGCCTGAAAAACAACAGAATTCAAGACGTGCCTTAACATTGAAGCTCCATCTCAACTAAGCAATGAGCAGTTAGGCTTGTAGGTACCGCTGCAGAGGAGAAAAGTCAATCTAAAGACTTACCATGGCAATAAACCGCCCAATGAACTTGAAGTATTTCAGATGGTCTGGATTGATGTAGGAGGCCGGGTTGATTTGCAGACAGTAGTTGTCCTTGCCCGCATACTCAAACAGGCAGTACATCGGGTTTAGCACCTCATGGGAAAGGAGGAAGAACCACTCTCTGCAAAAGGGAGATGGACATTTGATCAATTTGGTTCGACAACCATAAAAGGGCGAAGCAATAATGTGGCTAAAATTTTACACAGGTAATTAAGTCGTTATGGATTTTTATTTATTAAAAATCACCCACATCTCTTTCTTGTGAGAAGTGACAAACTGGCTGGCCAAAAATATCGGTTGGGTGTGATTTCAATGTGATTTAGAAAATAGGCTTATTATTATTATTATTATTATTATTATTAATAATAATAATAAAAATCAACTTGCCTGGCCACACCGCCATAATCCAGGCCTTCTTCTCCTGGAAAAATGACCCAAAGCCTTCGCCGAAGATCTTGTGAATTAAAGCTCATTATCTTAATAAAAAAAAAGAAAAAAAAAAAGAAAAAACAGAATTCAGTAAAAGCAACACTTCAAATGTTACTGCAATAACTGAGTAGGCCATTTAGAGGAATACTGGGGTCACACAAGACAACAGACAGGGTTGGTCAGCTTTCAGAGAAGGGACACACCACTCCAACCTATGGACACATTTCAACCCTCCATTCCGTGGAAAACTAGCTTCTGTGAAAACATAGAAGACAGGTACTGACTTGCTGGAATGAATCTTCGAACAGGCTTTTGCGGGACACGGTGATCTTTATGTGCTGAGGCATGGACAGTTGCTGTTGGAAAGAGAGGAGGATTGCTATAAAGACGCAGTGTTTACAGATGATGTGCTGTTTATTGATTTATGTGCTAACACCCACATCTCTCTGCTTTGCGAAAGAACAGGCTAAGCCACCCAGTAAATAATGACATCAGGGCTCTTGGACACAGACACACACAACCCTGGTTGTTCAAACATTGTAAATAAATAAACAAATGTAATATAAATCAGGGTGGAGGTGTGTTCATCACTCACTGTCCCTTAAAGGACCACGGACCAATAAAGCCCATAGATATTTACTAACATCTTCCTGGCCTGAGGAGAGGGGACACACATACATACAAGGAGGTAAAGCTAACACCCCCACAGTTCAATTAAGCTAGACAGAGAACCACCACTTCTTAACTCGCATCCAAAGGCTCCTTTTCATCCCCAGCCCACCAATAACACCTTCCCAGATGAGCGGGCCCTGGCCACAAGTGACTGCAGACCCCCCCCCCCCTTCTTTCAAAGAACGCCAGACCTACCTGACACCAGAACCTGAAATATTGGACTTTGGCTTTGAAGTCGCGTACATAGGTGATCTGTGGCCCATTTTCACTACAAAAAAAAAGTCAAACTCATTTAAGCAGCTGATATATTTTCCATTAGGAAAACAGCTAAAGTGACAAAGCATCAATCAGAATTATGATCTTTCAAACTCACAGGGAAGATTTGCCAGTTCGAGGGTCAATGTATGTTGTGGTTTTCCGGTTGTGGTCTACAAAGTATGGAATGCCCTCCACCGTGAACCTCATCTCCCAGCCTTCGGGCAACGGCTTCTCGTTCAGCAGCCTACAATGCGGGATGGACAGACAGTTTACGTCAAGGAGGCTCATTCTGGATTATGCCGTCCACGCCGCAGTCATGATCAAACAGTACCCACAGCTAGTGTTGTACTTGGGGAGATTAGCCTTTTCAGCGTGACTAGCAGCTGTACAAGACACTCACCCCTGGGTGCGAGGATCCTCCCACTGGGTCGTTCTTGTGGGGTGATGGACGAAGTAGACTCTGCCATTGGTGTCCGTTCGTTTCTCTGTGCAAAATAAGAGATATCGGGTGTAAAGCCTCTGAGGAACGGAGCTTACCATCAGGGCTGCACCCAAAACGGAGTTAGGGTCTAATACCATGTAATGTTAGACCCTATGTAATGTCACCTTTGGCTTACTCTCTGGGGACTGTGGGCCAGGACTATGTACGGCGCTTTGTGACGGTGCTTCGTGTTAAAAGCGCTATATAAATAAAATTGAAAATTGAAATTGAATGTTAACTACTACTGCACCTGATGCTTCTGCTCAAACTTTAACATCATCTACCTTTTGGAAGGACACAACAGAAAGATGACAAACTGAATATGATTCAACAGCAGAGTTGCTACGATACTCATTAGGAATGCACGACATAATTACCCCATCCGTGAGGCAGAGGACCAAGAGGATCAAACTCTTTATTCTGCAGAGCTGGAATTTGATCGTGAAGCTGCAGTAACAGAATAAGTCGATTTAAGATCCAGGTTGCGCTGCAACTGACATAAGTGACACCCCCGGGAGTTTGTTCACAGTAATATGCAAATGAGCACATTATCATCTATATTAACAATAACTTTGCCCATCAGCCACTCACCCCAAATATGAACCTTTGGTTGAACTGCTGCATGGCTCCCTGCAGCTGACTCCGCTGCAGCTGCCACTCCTCATAGTTGCGGACCGACTCCACCGTGGGCCGCTGCCAAGTTGTGGTCCGCGTGATGTGATCCACGTAGTAAATTCTCCCCATGGGATCCACGCGTCTTTCCCAGCTGGTTGGGTTGGGGGGAAGGGAGAGACAGAGAGGTAGCAAATGTGATCTTCACTTGCAGGTGAGAAAAGCAATTTTCCTGTACTGTACTGGAAACCAAGGTCCTCATTGGACAATTTCAGAATCTCACTGCATATATGATACAGCATAAATGATTAAATATGAATTTAACATTAAAAATTAAATTAAATGCACTTGATACATTCTGATTAACAGCCTACCCAGAAGGCAGGGGCTCTGGTCTGTCCCACGTTGTCCGCTTCTCAATGTGATCTACAAAGTAGACTCTGCCGTTTTGATCCATCCTCTGCTCCCAGCTTGACACATGAGAACAAGGTGTCACGTAACTTTAAACACAATGACACACAGGGCCAACGGTGGCCAGTGTGGGGAAAGCTATACATGGATAATACAGGTTTGAGATGTTTCCTCATGTGGAATCACTTGCTGGTGCTCACCCTGGAGGAAGCGGGCACGTGTTGATGGGGTTCATCCTGGACCCAGATGGGCCGACCGCGCCTGCTGGGCGGGACACTGGTGGCGCGGGTTCCTGAGATATGGCAGTATTGCCGCAGGCTTCCGGAGGCGCCGGAGTGGAGACGCGTACCGGGGCTTCCGTGCTGGGGGTGTCGCCGCCGACGACAGACAGGTTGGCGGAAGCTGTAAAAAAACGCGGAACTCAGAACACAAGAGACGGCGCAACAAGCAGGGCAAAAACAACACCGGGGACAGACTCCCAATACTGACCTGGAGAGGACGCCGGTCTGCGCGGCTTGGGGGGAGGGGGCCGTGAAGGCCTGGGGGGCCGAGACGACCGCGAGTCTCCCAGCGACGGAGAGGGCGTGCCAGTGCCGTTGGGGGTCTGAGCGCCAGGGGAGGCCATGTCCTCCACACTGTCGGCTGATGGGGACGCGTCTCTGCTAGACCTGCAAAGCAGGCAGAGACCCGGTCAACCGCGGCGTAGCGACATGGAGGCAGTCTGACGACACTGTGACCAGCCGACTGGTGAAGCATATCAGGTTCCTACACCCGTTTTGGCTCCACTAGACGGCTAGTTTGCCGAGAGCTTTTTAAAAACACACAATGCCCTCTATACAGATGCAAGTTAAGAGCTGATGATATACTGCCCATCTGATACCGTGATATAAGTATACGTACTTCAGATGTTCACTGTTCTGCTGGGAATCCCCATTTGGAAGCACACCTGCAGACAACAGCTAAATGTCAGTTTATACTACTAAACACCTCGTTAACCGGGAGAATGCACACAATTTTTCCACTACAGCTCTTCATAACAGGACCATATATTCATACCTACATTTTTTAACCCCATAAATCCAAAGATTCATTACCATACAAAATTCAAATGACTATGGTCTGAGTAACAAAAAAAAAAGTTGTCTACCGTATGGATACCGACTTGAAGGACTTAAATTCCAATAATAGTAAGGGATATCATTTTTGAAATATTAATAGTTTCAAACAGTACTTTACTGACATATGATGTTTATTTCTCAAATAGCAAAGTCATAAAACAAGTCACGTATAAAGAAATTTATAACCCTAACGATAACACCTTGCAAATGAACTGTGTTCAGTTTTTTGGTGGTGTAATCCAATATCTCAATGCCTAATTACTGTTTTCATGGTTACCGGGTTTCACAGTAAAACCACAGTGGAATATGTAACAGTCTGATTACTGCGTCCGTATAAAATTACCATCATTCCACAAGCCTGCTATTTTTACAGTAAAAGCAAAGACCAATTTAACCAATGTCAACGTAGTGCACTACAAAGTAGAGATATTGAATATGTATTTATTCGTATTTAAATTAATAATTTTATTGTTGCCCCCCACTCCAACAATTCCCCAGTTTTTACCGCATGTCTCCACGTATCAACAAATCTAAGTGTCTTTTCATACATTTTTAGCACATTTTAACTATACCAAAATAATATTGAAAAGTGTGATAATTTTGGTCACAATAATCGTGATACAAGATTTGCATGCCATTTCATCACTATGCCCAATCAATCACTACCAACTGGTTGGGCAAAATCACAAGTGATCCCATGCTAAGACTGGCAGATTTATCAGCAAGTTTTCCACCTATGTTGATAAATTTGTGAAATTAGCATAGTGCGCTGAGGCCTGCTAATGACTTGCATGGAAAATGTTTTAACATGCTTAACTCGGTTAATGCACAATAAAGAAATTAACAAGGATGTCACAATGTGAATATTGATGGCTTAACATCTCAGACGGTCAGAATGGACTAAACATTTTAACCAGTTTTTCTTTATTATGCATGAGAAATGACATCTTGATACTGAGCCCACATGAAGCCTTGACATTAGAAGACACGACAGATCTACTCACTGATGCTATTTGTGTCCACAGCAGTGAAAACTTCGGGATCGACCTGCATGCCATCAAGGCACACGCACAGGTCTCCAACTATGTCGATCTGGTCTTTGTCTGTGCTGAGCTGTAAAGTCTGTACAACCTCACAGACTGAAAGTGAAAGAAGATTAAACACGCCAAACTCACATCTAACATAAAAGACTAGGCTAATTCAGTATTAAAAAAATCCTGTTTGAGAACAAGATAAATATTACTAGTAAATCATATCAATTCTAAGTATTTATAATAAGCTTTTCAAACACCAATTAAAAGTTTCCCTGAATATTATGCAGTTTGACAAATAGTTCCTAAGCTCTCTGGGACACAGTCTGCCCTCTAAAGCTACCAATGCAAGACTGTCTGGTTTGAGTCACATGGCCAAAAGGACATCTTGTGAAGTTCTGAATGGACTCTTTGTATTGATGAAAGTAAGCCTATTTGTTTCCTTTATGGTTGTCATGGTGACAAAACAATGAGTCATGATGGGGCCCACGACCAACACAACAAAACTTCACTGTCACACAAAAGATTTAGACACTCTCCAGTTTAATGCTGCTATGTCCATGACTGAAAAATACCACTGAATTTAAGATAAGTGCTTTCAAGATGGTAAAAATGCATGCGTACATCACAAAGGCAATGACTGGAATATAGTGGTAAAAATAGAAGGGAGAGGACTTACTTTTCATATTGTTTGATTTCAGGGTTTCGCTAACTTCTAAAGTGGCCATCCCCAGCAAAACGTCTGCTTTCAAGGAGTGGTGACTCCACACCCTGAACACTAACTTGCTGAAAGGAGTGACAATTCTGTGGAGGGAGGAAAGGACAGCGGGGTGTTGAGCCGGTAAGTAAGGACAAACAGCTCACCACGGGACACAGTGGCAGTACTGCAGCACTCACACAGTCAGTGGCTGCTTCCATTTCGGGCTGCTCGTATTGCTGCATCTCTCCGTCTTCTTCGACTGGCCGTCGACAGCCACCTCCACGTAAGGACTCGGCCCGAACCAGTTCTTTTTGTTTTCTTTCAGTTTTGCTGATAATACTATTTGATAGAAGGAAGAGAAACCATGATTTTATTATAGTGCTTTATAAATCAGCCCCTTTAACTGAGTGGTGCTGAATTGTTGCCCTCTACCGATACAAGTGACACAAATATGGCTATGCGGAAAGAGGCCTTTTTTCCCCTCTCACTCATGATTAAATATTCATGCCTGAAAAGAATCATGTAGAGAAAATTCAACTAACGAGTGTTCTTAAATTAAATTAAAACCCTTTATCACCAGTGTCACCTACAACCTTACTAATTTACAGAGCTGCATATTATTGTTAAGCAATTCAAATGACAAACTACTTAAAGGTACACCAAAACGGCCTTGTGGAATCTGAGCCAGCAAGCTGCTGGTTACGAGTCTGGACCTTTAACCTTGGTGCTACCTGCTGCTCCTTATCACACAAGCCTGGGGATCAATAATCTGAGGGCAGTGTTTAAAATAAAGTAATAAAATAAACTCCAAAGTGAAGAATTTGACTGGCATGCCCCGGCTCCCCACCAACACACCGATGATCTGAAGCTGAGCTTTCATGATGCAGCCGTTCACGGGGCCTGTTTTGGCTGCGCTGTAGGCCATGTCAGGGCACACGCTGCGGCAGACAAGAGAACAAGTGAGGACATGAGGGGTGAGTCAAACTGCAGGAGGACTGATACAACCTCTCCGTCATTCAGTTTGTCTAGATAATCAACAGGGAACAGCACTGTAAGGTAGGTTACAAAGGATTTCAGTCAACCCGGGTAAGTAGGAATCCACTAAAAATACAAATCCAGCAGCAACAGAGATAATCCTCATGCAATTTGTTTGTCAACATTTTTTTTTATAGAACTGGAATGCAAAGTACACCCACGGGAGCAAGGTGTGCATTTCCCTTCACGAAGAGTACTTTACACACGGCATGTGACCAGAAAGAGAACGGCACAGAAGAGAAGCATGTAATAAAAACAGCCATCATACACATGTTCAGAGGGTGAAATGAGATCCACTTCACTAGACGTTTCTAATCATTGCACATCACATTTCAAGTTAAACCTTTTTTTTTTTTTTTTTTTTTTTTAACTAAAGATATGCACCTAAACACTTATATATTATCTGTATTCCAGAACTATTAGCTCTTGGGATTCTAAAGCAAGAATGAGTCCAAGGTATAAGTCTATAGGGGCAGTCTAATAACCGCCGTGGTATTTTACACCTGGCCTGGTTGAAACGCGGCACGTATGAATAACCACAACTGAAACACACAGATGGCGCTAGCCATGCTGTCTCTGAGATTAGCAGAAAGCCATTGTGGTGTTCAATCTCTGGTTAATGCAGGGCACAAAGCAGCAAGAGAAGACGACAAAAATAAATGAGCCAGCAGAAAATATTTTGTCAATATTTTCACAAATAAGCTTAAATGAACCAACCAAAAAAAATTGGTAGACAAAGTAAAAGTGTTTGCCCAGATCTAGGCCAATCAAACTGTATAATGAAATGTTTCATTAAACTAGACTATATCAAAGTGGTTACATCTGCAGTTTGACTTGAATCCAGTTATTTCTGATTCGTTGTGCAGTCTGTCAATCATGCTTGTATAGCCCTGGTTAGACAAGATAAAATATTAAAAAAAATTCGTTTCTATAATGGAAAACACAGCTTCCCAACTTGGTGCAAGCTAATTCACAGTCATCTAATTTTAAATAGACTTCTACATACACGGCAGTGGCCCACAGAAGCAACAAACTGCCACTGCATCCACAAAAGACATTCCGGATCATTTTGTTTGCTCCAAACTGATAAATCATAAATCTCACCTCCACTGCGTATATGCGGAAACAACATACTTTATTACCCTTTCCTAAAAAAAAAAAAAAAAAAAAAAAAATACATCCAGCTGACTAATGCACAGTGTCAGCTGCAACAAGATTAGTCAAATTACAGCAGTAGGACCTCACAGAAGTTATTTGTATATTGCCAAGATAACCTGTGTTCTTTTAACTTGCACAAGCTGTATCTGGAATAGTTTATTTCATTGCTTGAGTTGTCTGCATATTTGGCTCATCCCAGCACCAAACTTCACAAATTCCATGTGTGCCATTAAATGGACCACTTCACAGCTTTGGTGAAACTGATTAAACGGCTCAGTTAGACTACAGTTAACCGCATGCTAAAGTTCTAACCAGAAAATACATTGCCCTCCACAATTACTGAAAGCCTGGGTAAAAATGATTATAAAGGGTTAAATAAATGTCCCTTTTGGTGAAGCAGCTTGATCTCACACCAAAAAAAATATATATCCAACTTTTAAAGTAAATTTATTCAGGGAAAAACAAATCCATCACCAAGAGAAAAATGTAACAAAACTACACGCCACAATTTTTGGCAACCCTGAATTTCATACTTTGTACAACCTCCCAATAAATCAGCACTAAGTCTTCTATAATATTTTATAAGTTTGGAGAATACACAGCAGGTCATCTGAGCCCATTCTTCTTTACAGAATCTCTCCAGATCATCAAGGGTCCTACGTCCTCTCTTGTGCACTCTCCTCTTCAGCTCACCTCACAGGTTTTTAATGGGGTTTAGGTCAGAGGACTGAGATGGCCATGGCAGAAGCTTGATTTTGTGTTCAGTGAACCACTATTCTGTTGATTTGGACATGTGTGTTCAGATCACTGTCCTGCTGGAAGATCTAGTGATGACCCAATTGTACTTTCTTGGCAGAGACAAACTTAGATTTAAAATGTCCTGGTATTTCATGAAGTCCATGATGCTTTGTACACTAACAAGATTCCCAGGGCCTTTGAAGGAAAAACAGCCCCACATCATCACAGAACGTCCACCATACTTAACACCAGGGATAAGACTCTTTTCATTATAATCATCTTTCTTTTTACGCCAAAGCCACCTTGCGTGATATTGCCAATAAGCTCAATTTGTTTCATTAGACTATTACAACTTTGACTGGGACTGCGTTCTGTAGAGTTTAGCAAAATCCAGGGACTAACATTTGTGGTTAAATGATAGAAAATGCTTTTTTTCTGGCAAACCTTCCAAATAATCTATTGACATGATGGTTTTGGGGACCCCAAGGTGCTATTTTTCTTATAATTCTCTAACAGTGATCCTTGGGGATTTTTTTTTTTGCCTCTCTTAACTTCCTCTTCACTGTGCATGGGGGCAAAATAAACTTGGGTCCTCTTCCAGGTAACAGTCCAGTTAATTTGAACATTTTTAGTTATTACCCTAGCAGTAGAAATGAACATTTTCAGGCAAGCAGCTTTTTTTATAACCATTCACTGACTTATGAAGGCCAACACACTTCTCTCTTTCTCATTTGATTTGTGTGTTCCTTTATCTTGCTGATGGTGACTTATGGAATTTGGCTTCTGTGGCACCTCATATTTATTTTATACCCCAGGAAATAAAGTCGTCATGGATTACCGCTTGAAAGTTCCTACACACTCCAATCAACTTAAAAATGTCAAATTTAAATGGCTGTAATGCTTCAGTTACATTTTGTTCACAAGAATTTCTAGGGGTGCCAATAATTGTGGCACATGTGGTTACGTTAAAAAATTTTTCTTCTTGAGGGATTTGTTTTTCTCTGAATACATTTACTTCAATTAAAGGCTGGATTTTTCTCATTTTTTCACGGTGAGATTAAGCTACAAACCCTTTTTAGACATTTTTACCAGGGGTGCCAACAATTGTGACGGGCACTGTAGCTGTATGAAAGGGTTTTCAAAGTAACTGTGAATAATGAAATGAGCTATATTACTTTCAAATAAAAATCAGAGTTTAGCCCAGCAAAGTAGAAAAATGAAATCACTGAGAAGTGATTTAATAATAATAATAATTAAAAAATCCCATTTTAAGATGATTTGCAAGCATTTGTTTTGTAATCTCCATGTTGGTTTATGCCCTTTTGGAAAAAAGGTTTAAGCGCTTCATACAATGTGAAACAAAAAGCGTCAGTCATATGCACACATGAAAAATATACCATTTGAAATTTTTAATCACAAATGCAAAACTGATCTGTGTTCCAAAAACATGCCCAAACTGTTCCCCGACCGTTCAAATTGGAAATTTCAGAGGTAATATGCACACAGCGGCTGCACGCAAACAGTCACGGCTCCTTATCTACTCTGCACGTACGAGGTCTCTACAACCTTCCCTTGCCGCAATTTTTAAAGTTAATAATTTATCACCAAGTCTGAAGCTGAGCATCCTGCCAGACAGCATAGGATGCCCAAGCTTTCACAGGCCGATCAGTTAAATGACTCATCAGCCTGACTGCTGCAGGCCACGAGATTCTCCCAATTCTGCAGATCACAGAAAATAAAATGTCCTGGGATAAAAAAAAATACAACAAGCATTAAAAATCTTAAATTCTACCAGCACTGTTTACATGCGACTTCTTAAGTTAAATGGCCCATAGAAAAAAAATTGTTGACAGGAAAGAAGCTGGGGAAAAGATAAACTACCCCGCAAAAACAAATCAGTGTTGTTGCAAGCTATTCCCACAGCCTCACACGCTTCTTATCACACGACCAAAGGCTTTACTTTTTTGGGACCTACAAATCCCATTTGTTACTGTGAATCGTATTCATTGCTATACAAGAGTCTGCTGTCTTTCGCTTAAAGGTTCATACAATTTAAACTAACTGTGGCATGCCTCATTGAGCTTCAGTTCAAGATAAGCACCACAGCTGAGCACATTCTTAGTTCCAAAGTGACTTCAAACTGCAAATGCCACAATATAAAGGGGAGGGTCCACATCGTCCTTTCCAAAAAGGGAGGCAAAAGGCATAAGAAGTTTGACAACCATTGGTCTTGAACAATGATACAAGTTCAAAACCTACTACAGAGGCTAGCTGTGATCATTTTTAGATATGCCAGCAGGCCACCGTTTGCCATTTCGACAGTCCACCAGCATTCCCCCAGAGACATGCCCCTGTCGAAAGCGACTGACGACAACCGCAGCCGGTCACTTTGAAGTGGTGATAAAAAAAAAAAAAAAAAAAGGACATAAAATGGTGATTTGGCGTTATGTTAATGCTCATTTACATTCAGTTATAGTATTTGCCTAACCATTGTTTCACCTCAGGATGAAAACTGGCGGACTAACTCGTCCGTTCACCCTACCCAGTGTTAATTGTAAGTTATTTGTTAGCTAGCAAGCCAATCGGTAAACCCAGCGTGGTCAAAGTATTTGCTTGTCTTGTCATGTCACTATTTTGGCCTTCAACCTTAGCGAAAACTGGAGTTTGCTAGCCGACTAGGACTGCCTTGGTGTTGCAGGATTCTCTCTCGACTAGTATCGCGTCTTCATTGACAGACGATCAAACAGCCCAAAGATAGCACAACATACTTTTTAAAAATACAATAAAAATATTTGACAGCAATGTTTGCTCTTCATACCTGGATCGCCGTTTAACACTAGGCAGATCTCGAATTCCTGATTAAATACCACCTTGTCGCTCCATCATCACGGTAATAGAACGTGCTATTCAAATTGCATCGTTTTTTATGTAACAGTAAAGTACTGAAAGTATCCATTCTGAAGTTTAATAATCTTTCCCCCAATTACCTGGCATCATTACTTAGGCGAGACTATTTTTATCTACCGTTTAACAAACTCTTAATCTTGAGGTAAGACGGTGGATGGGCAGAATTCTTCTAATCAAGTTTACTGTAACACAGTGAAAGCACCATTTAGGGCTCTCAGTGTTATTCTGACTTCAAAGCTGTGGTCATACGAAAAAGGCGCGTCGGTGGGCGTCATCTGCCCGTAAACCAATCAGATTCGACGGGGGCGTGTCCATTCAGCAGGGGCGTGTCTCTGTGGGAAACCCGGTGCGGAAAAAATAACGAGTTTGCGGCAGGTGTGCTTCCGTAAAAAACTTTTCATCACGTTATAGAAACCCAACTAGACCATTCCGGGCTACAAGTAGCACTACCACCTCACCAGGAGACACACATTGTTACATCCCATTTCTGCTGGCCGTTTCCACGACTGAATATTTATTTGTGTCAGTCTGTCATAAGATGTCATAAGCTGTCTTGTCTTGATTGTCTTAACACTAAAGACACCCCAATCAAAGTAAATTCATAGTGGCGATTAACAATTCCAAAGACGATTCTGACTGAAGTAAAAACATCCACGAATAACAAACCAGCCTCTTGGACCTCTTGCCGGTCAGGAAGCGACGCTGTCGAACTGGGTCAGCCTGCCGGCTTTGCTATAATGTGTATATGAGCAACTTTTGCTAACTATGTGCCGTCACACTCATTTACTTTTACAACAGCGCCGAGACAGCCAGGAGGAAATCCAAACCGAGGCACCCTGGCTGGACATCTGTAATTAATTTGTCAATATATAATTAACTGTCACCTTTGCCCAACGGCAACGAACTGCACGTAGCCGAATGGCTAGCTGATATATCTTAGCAGAACCAAGCTAGCAGGCTAGCTAACGACACCCAGCTTGATTAAGCGGGCAACAGGGGAGAGGCGCAGGCAAATGCCAAGGTGCATGACAGCCTCTGGCATTTTTAAAGTGCTCTTACCCGGATCCTGTGAGGCGGAGGTTATCGCGGTACGTCCTCTGGAGCCCCCCACCCCGCCCCGAGTAACTATTACAGCGGCTACTCGTTTCTGCGTAAGCTAACAGTTCACTTGAGGCGAGAAACGTCCGCCATCTTCCCGACCTCGTCACGTGACGCGCACGAGGCGAGGGAGGATGACCTTACGCGGCTTAGCAACTAACGCGAGACTTGGTGTACTGAAATGGCCAGCGCTCGGCTTTTGAGGGTCGTGGAAGCGTCATCCAATTACAGTAATAAAATAGGAATCCTTGAATTTTCCGTGTGGTTTAACTGTACTTGTAATGGACAGGTGGCCGTGCTGAGTTTGTGTTGAACCCGCATTTTCTCAGCACTCGTTCCCCCCTGTGCTTTAACTGTCATTATTTTAAGTAACATATATGCCAGTGTACTTTCCTATATTGTTTCCGGTAACGTACTGTCCCATTTACAAAATGTCTAGCATAGTGTTTTAACAACAGCAAGAAATAAATCGTTTTATCAATCTGCATGCACATGATTAATAAGCTCGTAAGATAGTAAGATTCCCGCTGAGCTCATTCGATATATATACAGTACCATATCTGACAAAGCACTAAACGTGGAGATTTCGTTGCGTAACTTTTTATGCATGGTTGCATTATTGTACAGTGCTGTCATAAATCAGCCATATTGAATATTTAACTGCACTGCGCGAGTACTCTTGGTGATTTCTTTTTTATGGTAATACCTCAATATTAATACACCCTGGCAACTTTTCATAAAGGTCCATTTATTGTGTATTTATTGCTCGTATTCATTGTTTCTGTATTTGTCACTCTATGTGTACTTTTTTTTTTTGTTCGATTTTTTGTTTGTATTTGTTTCTGCATCCGTGCAGGATCTCCAACAAAACCTTATTGTTAACGACAATAAATGTTGAATCTTGAAATCAAAGCCCTTTTCTTAAGTATATCCAAGGCGTAACACTCAGAAATAACACACACATGAATCTCCCCGAATAAAAGAATACATACTTCTGAAAACGTTTTCATTCAAGTTCTTCTCCGTATGAGAGCATTATGTCACTCAAAATGAGGTACAGTAGCTATTCATGCTTGCGGTCGATAGATGGCGCTACAGCTTTTCTACAATTCGAAATACCACGATATGTAAATTAACCGATACTTGGTAAGCATTATTTTTCCTACTTACACGTCGAAGTGAGGGAATACACCCTTAATTTCCAGAAAAATCTGCTATGATTGTCTTAAATAAACAAGCTATATATATATATATATATAGCAAGCGGGTGGAGATCACTTTAGTTAAAACTGCATTACCTGTTCTCAGTGATACAAGCACATCTGTAACTACCAGTTTCTAAATACACAATTTATTTCTAAATTTAATGCAGTTTTCTTCTGTTGAACTTCGATATGCTGTAGATGCAGGTTTGGCAACTATACATGTTTTGGGGAACAGGACTGTTTAGGGAAGTTCATTTCACAGATGTGTAGAGTTAACAAGAGGGAACAATATTGGGGCCTGTGCCATGTCATCTCTCTGATTGGGTTCCAAACTTTGTGCTGGTGCCCGTGCTATGTTCTGCCATCTGTTTCCTGGGGTGTGGAGCTCAAAAGAGGTGCAGCCGATGTCTCTGCATGTTAAGGGGGGCAAAAGATGGGAAACTTCAGGGCAGCCTGTGCCATCCAGCTGGAGCCTGAGTGAGACTAGGATCTTGGACTGCTGCCTGCCCAGCTGCAGGGCTGCAACAGTCATCCAGCCAGCAAAACCAGAGTCTGCCTTCAACAATGCTCCTGCTTTGCCTTTAGTCTTTACTAGACATATTTTACGGTCAGGCACTTCACTGTATATACAGATCAAGCGTGACCCATCAGCTGCTCTTTGTAAGTACCCAGCACGTTAAAGCAGGTGCTAAGGCCGAAGATGACCTTAGGTTATGTTAACATTTTAGAAATATTATCTAAGTTTAGAGACACTGTATGTTAGACCTTGTCGATTATTAATATTAAATATTGGATTTGGAAGTAAAATGACACCTTGTGAAATCTCCGGCTATTGAGACAGGTGACTGCCATTAGAGAAGTAGTTTTATATCTTTTTATGAAACTTCTGTTCTGTAGACGTATGTCTCCAAATATAGCCCTCAGTACAATGTTGAGGACCACGACCTGCTTCCCTGCAAAATCGACACTGAAATACTATAACCACGTATTCCATAAAGTGTTCCTTTTGTAGCTGCAAACCTGGAGAAACTGGTTATTCTTTATTACTCAATAAGAACAATGAGATTTGCATTTTTAACTGTAGTATCTTTGGAAAACGAGTCGGTCAGCCTACAGTGGCAGTACCATTGTCAAATTCATCAGAGCCCCAGTGTATTACATTACCCAGCCAGACTGAGATAATGCTTCTTATTGCTGTGATTTTGTCATCTAAAATATCATCTCTGCTGTGCCTGCATGACATTATGTTAACAGTCTTGTTTCTGAAGGGTTGCCGAAGAACGGAGTCTATGACCAGTCAAGTACATCAATTAAAAATACGTTTTTTTTACTCATAGAATTCAAGATTGTCGCAGGAGAGCAGTTAATATTTTGTTTAGCTTCCTTTTAGGGACGTTATACAATATGTGGTGTGAGATCGGTGTTGACAGGAGCCAGTTAAGCGAAAATAAAGATGTGTTTGCAAGTATGCTAATAAAATAAATGAATTAGAAGCAGAAATTTGCCCCTGTCATTCTTCTTGGCTGGAGAAATAACAGCTGGATTTTCTTTGTTTTCCATTCTTACTCCTCTGGCATTAGTAGTCACTGTTGATTACGTCAAGTATTATGATTCTCACTCAGTGCTCAGGAAGAATGCATGTATTTCATCAGAGCATTTTGCAGTGTCCTATGTGTTATGGACAAATTCAATGTGGGTTTTTGTAGGCTATGTTTATTGCTGAATTCTGGTTCTACACTGCGTGCTACATGGTTGGCCACCTGCCCCCTTTACTCCCGCATTGGCCACTGGGAAGTGGAGTCCATTATTATGCACCTAAAACACATTGTACACATGAGACTGAGGATAGCAGGTTAAACATTAGGCTGGCACAGCAGCTTGCCTAAGAAAAGCTTGAAAGCTTGCCTTTCTAATATAAGCATTGGTTTTTGTGTTGTGATGTTCAGGTTGTGTAACTAATGGGTAAAAAAAAAAAATTTTTAAATCTGCCTCATATGTGACTCATATTATCCAGATAAGTTATAGGCTGCTTAGCAGGCTGGAGCAGAACAGATGGTAATCGAATCTGCGTAGAACTGAATAGAAAATTAAGGTAATTAGTCTACCATATGGTTTGGTGTATCTGGCCCCTTGAAACTTTCAGAATTCTCTGGAATTTAGCCGGTGTCTTGAAAAGGGTCTGAATGCCCCCCCCCCCCCTTGCTATTGGAGCCAGAGTTTGAAGGCTTAAAGTGTGTCAGCTGCCTGGCCAGTGTGTTCCCAGTACAGTTCATAACTCCACCCACCGTCTCTCTAATGTCCAGCCAAGTGCAAATCCAATTTATCGCTAAATTAATATTCTGTTTTGCACTACACCTATATTTACCAATTGCCTTTAGCCAAACATTTAATTAAGTAGTGAAAAAGCATTGTTCAGGGAGGATGTGCCTTATTCGTTATTTAATGGAACGCTGCTTTGACAATTTAAAGTTTGATAATTATGTAGATTACCATTATGCATGCCTCACTGTATTTTTTTCTATACAGTCAGATGGAGGATGCACAAAATGTAGTCTAATGTACTTGCCCAACCAAATAAATTAAAAACCATGGCGTTGCTCCTTTTCATTGGCTTTACATTTTGTGCAACCATTGTTTGAACCAACACTAAAGTTGTTACCTGTTAGTCTAATGCTTAATTATCAGTGTTGCCAATATGTTGACTTCATACCGAGTCTGCATATTTGGAATAGAAGTTGTTTACTTGGATTTAGTGATTATATCCATAATTTTCTCACCTATAACTGACTGATGATTCATAAACACCCATCATCTGAAGACTTTCTTAGACGTCGCTGCAAATTTGCTGAAAATAATTACATGTACATAATTTGGGACGGGAAGAGAAATACCACATCTTCTACATCAAACCTAGACTTTTGAATTTGTTGAGATAAAAACAAAACAAATCAGTTTCCACCTTTGTAGAATAAATTGTTTTCATGATAGGAAGACACTGGTTCAGTATTTAAGATTTAACACTGCAAACAGAAGTCTGCTGGCACCCAGGCCTGTCAAACAAACGTCTGCTGCCTCATAACTTGCAGTGTGACCTGCGCCGAATGAGATTTGAGAGTTGAGTGGGCATCTGAACTAATTAGCTAATTAGGCGGGAGGTCTGAGAAAATGTAGCAATGTATCCAGATGGAGAATGGAGAGAGAAACGTGGCCATGTTGGATTCAAATGGAGAATCTGTACACAGAAACAGACCATGTCGATTTCTCCTGAGGACTGTAAATTCTAAGGATCTATTCCCTAGGCCTGCTTGGAAATGGGAACCAAGGACCTCCTTAACAGTTTCAGAAGCTAAAAACAATTATGAAAATTAATGCCTTTAGTAATTGTTTAGACATGTTTCCTGAAAAATACAATCGTGTGAAAAAGCACTTGCCCCTCTCCCATTTCCTCTATCGTTGCATGTTTGTCACACTAGGCAAGGCAAGGAAAGTTTATTTATATAGCACGATTTCATTCACAGTGGTCTAAATGGTTTCAGAACATCATACAAAATGTAATATAAGATGAGAATGCAAGAAAACAAAGCACAATTTTTAAAGGATCATTTTGTTGAAGGAAAAAGTTGATGGGACCCGTGTCTTCCAAGCCCTTTCTCACATCACTGTACATTATTTTTCATTATTTAGTCATTTTCAGCACTTCAATGAGGCCTGCTGGGTGTCCCAGGGTTTGTTACAATTTGTAGTAATGGGACAAGTGAGGTTTCAAAACCCGTGGTGGGTGAGAGTATCCCAAACTAACCAAGCAAGGCTGGCGTTAAATGAGGCTTCAAAATCCATGGTGGGTGGGAGTATCCCAAACTAACCAAGCAAGGCTGGCGTTAAATGAGGCTTCAAAATCCATGGTGGGTGGGAGTATCACAAACTAACCAAGCAAGACTGGTGTTAAATGAGACTTCAAAATCCATGTGGGTGGGAGAATCACAAACTAACCAAGCAAGGCTGGCGTTAAATGAGGCTTCAAAATCCATGGTGGGTGGGAGAATCACAAACTAACCAAGCAAGACTGGTGTTAAATGAGACTTCAAAATCCATGGTGGGTGGGAGAATCTAGCCACTAGATTCGCCCTCACTTCCAGAGCCACATGACACACCACAGAGCCTACTTTGCCAGTGATCCATTGGAATTATTCCATCTGCTTGCACACTCCTTCCATGGCATTTTCAGACATAAGATGGCTGTCCAACAAGTTTGAATCACATTTACATTTTTCCCTTCAATCTAAATTGGTTATTCCATGATGATCCATCCTATCTTAGAGAAGACAGTGTCCAGGTTGTCTTTTTAAATGAAATCTTTAAGTGTGATGAAGTGGGGGAGAGAGAGGGGCTGGGGGTGCCTGAATGCCTGCCCTTTTTACCCAAACTACCTAATGTGGTCCTGTGACAAGTTTCTCTAGGTGCTATTTGAAATGTCAGACAATGCCCAGTTTGCTGTTTTTTTTCTGATTTTTGTTTCCATTGGTCCCTTCTTTTAGGTATTTTTTTCCCCTAAATTAAAGGCACAACTTTGTAAAGAGACCATTATTTTGTCATACTTTTTTTCTTTTTTGGGAATCTTATCTTTCCAGTTTCAGCAGCAGATTGGAATTTGGATTCAGGCCAATTTGAGCAAATTCAGATGGAATGGTACCCTAGCAAGTCAATCACGAGTGTCTTTCTGTACAAATGACTCTAATAAGCAGTACATTTGGAAAGAGCTTCATCAGACTGAACATGAACTTTGACATTAACCAATGAAGTATCCTTGCACAATTTTGTTTTGCAGCTTGTGACGACCCAAAAGGACAGCTAAGGTTTGACAAGGACACTCCATGACTACACTTGGCCGTCATTTTTGGCCACAGTTCAGCTAAATTCCAAAAATAGTATATTACTGGCAACCTGTCAGGAGTTTGTCAGTATTTTGGCTAACGTTGCTAATAGAACTGGTACGCTATCACAAAGAATTTTCAAGAAACCAGTTCTTAATATTCATATATATGAAAAGATGCTATATTTGGCTAATTGTAGAAGTTCACCGTCCTTACAGCACTTCTGATTGCCCTGTCCATGGTACAGTTTAACATCACACACAGATCAACTGACCAGTCATCCTGCAGTAAAACAGCTAAATGCTTGCAGTAAAACATTTAATTTATAAACTTAATTACTGAGCTTCTTCAAATGTGCCCATTCAGATTACTTTTCTCACCACCAGGGGAAGGAGCTAAACTTGCTGAACACTGGGTCTAACTGCCTCGGACCCAACAGAAAAGCTAAAAGCACCTACAGAATTCACTACAATTCTCACAACAGGGAAGAAATCGTATTTGCATACCTGTGATTGCTTTCCAGAAAAAAAAATCAACACAGGCAATGAATGTACGAATACAGTTTCCTGATTAAAATTTTGAAAATCAGATTCCTAATTCTAGAGATTATAAATAGGAATCATTCCCCATTTTCTTTCCAAACTGACTTTATAAAGAAATCAGACGTATATGATTTTTGACGTGTAAATGTGCATTTTCTCTCTTCTGTTATTTAAAGCCAACCATGCAGGTACAGAGCAAATTAAATCAAATTGCACTGTGGAGCTCTTCATGGTATTTTTAGTGCTTGTGTCCTTGTCTGGTTTTTTAGTTAGTTTTCCCCTGCTTTATAGCGAAAGGTTCAGGTGGGACTTTAACATAACTCCATCTGCCTGGCCATCGGTCCTTTTGGAATCCGGTTTTCTCATTACCTTGTCGATGGCTTTACCTTGGCAGAGGTACACTGATGTAAATACATTACCACTTACACTAGCACAAAAGGCTATTCATTACACACCTTCCGGTGGACCAAACCTTGAGACCTTTTGAGTTGACACGGGGTTACGGAAGTAAATTTAAAGGGAGCAAATATATCATAGCAGCTGATACTGGTACTTTAGCGTGGACAATTTGGAATTTTATGAGGATTTGTATACGTGGGATATCGGAATAATCTGGGAATCTGGGATATGGATGCATTGAATTAGCAGAGAAGGTTATAAAGGTGTTAGTCTGTATCTGAATTTAAGCAGCTGATATGGCAGTTTAGCTGAATTCATTTTTATAGTGCCTTTCACAACACAGTTGCCCCTAAGCACCTACTATCAGTAGTGTGTGGTAATTACAGTACACGTTGATGAAAAAGAAAAAGGCTAGAAGATAACGAAGGAGAGGACCCAAAATCTTCTCAGCAGGGGGAAAAAAAAACTCTCGGGGGTCCAAGGTCAACTGGGTGAGTACCCAGTTGGGGATGCTGCCATTATACAAAGCATAAATCACTCCTTCTGAAGTAAAGCAAGAGCTATTTTATCTTCATAGGACCATTAAATGTTCCTCTCAACTGATTAATACTGGATGCCGTTTCTTGTTGTAAAGACACATAATGGTGACTCTGACACGGTGGAGCCCAGATCCCCAGCAGGTATCTTGTGGTGAACCCAACAACTCAAGAAAGCTGGATTCCCTTCGGCACACCCAATGGACTGATCCACTCGCTGTCCACAGACATTCCGAACCTTAAATCAACAGAAACTGTTCCTTGTTCTATGTTAAAATAGAACCACACGTGCTCCCGAGTCTTCTGTGTTTATACATAGAACACTGCATGACCAGAAAGATAACAGTCCTCTAATAAGCGATGCTTCTAAAGCTTTGCCATTACAAAGGAGGCTGACTTTGAAAGGCGTTCCAGTCACCCAATTAAAACTCCGATTGCTTCTTCGCAACTCATACTCCTGAAGTGTCTCTGCCTTGAGATGAAGCTGCATGCTATGCGCCATATCAGCAGACAGAAGGTGAAGAAGATCAAGAATCTCCATCACGTGGGACACCATGAGTCATAATATGAGGCCGAGGAACCACTGTCTAGCTCCCAATAATCCTTACCAGAAAATGTGTGCCACGAGTAAATACATGCAGTACTGTCCCTTGGGTCTCACCACTAAATTTAAATATCTCGTATATCTCATACGAGAGTCTTGCTTTTGCGTCTTGTAGCTTATATAGGAAGTTTTAAATCAATTACATTTACTGGGAGGTGTTTTGTACTTTGACTTGATATTTAGTGCTACTGAAACCTAACTATAATTTGAGCTAGAAAGCTGGCCACGTGGAGTAAGATTTATACAGTCTAGCAGTTTTAAATGACAGGAGTGTGATATGTGGAGCCTGACATTTCCCCTGCAAATCTTTATTGCGTTCTCTCTTGTTACCCCTCCTGAAAGAGAGGGAAATAACTGGAACTCATTACACGTTGTTCCCTTATGCCTTCTGCACCAGGGCTGAGCGAAGGGCTCTGTAAGCGTCGATTAGTGGAATCTGTTTCATGTCCACAACCTTAAGACGGAGGTTCTCAAGTGAGAATACTGAGCTCTTTTAATGGAGTTTATTTGGCTGCTCTCGGATTTAACGTCAATGTTCCGCTGTTCAGGTAGCTGCATTTTCAGGTGGCAAATATTAAAACTTATCCTAATACGCCATAGCTAAGGCGTCTCCATTTTCAGTTGTTACATGTGTGGCCACCCAGCTGTAAAGCTCGGGAATCTATGCACTACAAAACTCATTACTTTAATAATCCAAATGAAATGGGTTTCTGAAATTAAGTTTAGATGGATGAATGGTAAGGCAATTCTCCACTTGGCAAACTTGGCCTAGAGCAATGAATGGAATACCTTGCATAATACAAATCTAATTTTCTTTACAGAGGCCATTATCCAGGGTCCTTTAAATTGTTCACGTTCCAGAGTAATTTAATTTGCATTTGATGGTTCTTATTGAGTCGTCCAAGTTAAATACCTTACCTTTTGCAAGGAAAAGGCAGCTTTGTCTTCTGTCTCGCCTGCAAGCCAGGCTTCAGATACGTGTGTCCGAGTTGTTTACCATTCCCACTACGGCAGCCACACCGTGGATTCTTACTGCTGAAGAGTTCGTTTTATTTGTTGCCGTCTATTTCTGTTAGCTAGTGAGCAACTCAGTCCTTTCCCTTTCTTGCAGTGCCTTTTCTGCACCACTTTCTCTTCCATAATTTTTGCGGAAAGTGTGAATAATTTGTTTCTTTTCCTAATGCTTAAAACCTCTGTGAAACCACGAGAGGTTGAAGTTCAGCTGAAAACTGCAGTATGTCTTTCTGGTCTGAGGCAGCTGGTGGGTTTTGAGCGGGATTTCCAGAGTAACCTGGAAAGTTATGCTGATGCCACATGTTGCCAGAGTGATGGTTAAGAGGAAGTTACCTAGTGTTCACCAAGAAGCGTCAACACCATAGCAACAGTATAAAAACACTCAAAAAATATGCACATTTGCAAACGGAGTGTTTGCAGGCTGCTGGCATGGTTTTGTATGTTAAGTTCCCAAATTTCCTCTAGTGTTTTTACCAGACCTGGTAGGAGGTTGCTTGATGACTTTGACATTTATACACACTACATCCTCATCCAGAAGCAACCAGCTTTGTGGCAGCAGTCTTGGCAGGACTGGGACTGCATGTCTAGGACGATGTATGCGGAAGTTTGCAGGATCTCTGCAGGCTACCAGCGATGCTTGTTACAGGACGAGAAGCAGCATCCCCTCCAACCAGAACTCTGCTGTTTTCACATTGGTTCAGAGTAGCTTTCCCGGCAGACTATTTATTAATCTATATAGGGTCTTCATTTTCACATGTGTATCTTAAAGAAAAACGCAAAGCTTCAGAAATTTGCAACATCATATTCTGTGTTCTGTTGGGCATGTATAATTGGTCTCTCATAGGACAGATGACAGTTGCCAGTCGAAAAAATTAATTTGCTAACGTCTTTGCTACAGCAGGCTGTTTGCTTTACTCGGGTTACTCGAAATTTTTGCCACTAGTTTCAACCATCTGTCATTAATGTGTCCTAAACTGTTGAATGTCGGTGATAATTTTTTGTACTATGTTTGCTGTACAGAACAATTGGTAATGTTAGTCTATCTATCTATCTATCTATCTATCTATCTATCTATCTATCTATCTATCTATCTATCCGTTTTCCTGAAATGTTATGCTAAAACCCAAGAAAATCTTGTTGCTAAAGATGATTAAATTTCTAAGACACTCACCGTGGCAGTTCATGAATTTCGTGAAGCTGCTCCAAGTCATACATTATGCAGTTCTGAAAGCTTTTAAAGGGGACTGCCCTTGCAAGCACGTGTCAGTGACCCAACAGTTTGCTTTATTTGTCCCTTTACTCTCCAGCAAGATCTACACAGTGACCTCTGCTGGATATTCCAGTGCTGCATTATGGGAGCGGTTGACAGCACAGAGTTCATTGTTATTCAGTTGTTTCCATGTGGATGTAAACCAAATCTGACCCAAGGATCAACAGATCTCATGCCTGCATTTGCCATATTTCTTTATGAATTTGAACCTTATTAACAGAACATAGTCATCGGTAATACTAGAATGAATAATTTCGTATAATGAAAGTGGTGTTGATTGGAGCCTTGTAATACATATGAAGATCCACACACGCGGTTCTAGAGGCTGGATATACATACACATGAAGAACCACACGCACAGTTCTGCAGCCTGGTAATACACGTGAAGAACCACACGCACTGTTCTGGAGCATAGTAATACACGTGAAGAACCACACGCACAGTTCTGGAGCCTAGTAATACACGTGAAGAACCACACGCACAGTTCTGGAGCATAGTAATACACATGAAGAACCACACGCACAGTTCTGGAGCCCAGTAATGCATGTGAAGAACCACACGCACAGTTCTGGAGCATAGTAATACACGTGAAGAACCACACACACAGTTCTGGAGCCCAGTAATGCATGTGAAGAACCACACGCTCAGTCCTGGAGCATAGTAATACACGTGAAGAAGTATTAAAGATACAATGCACAGTATTATTATCTCATATTGTATTTATATTATATTGTTTTTGCCATATATGCATTTCTCACATGGTCACTAAAAAAATCATTTCATTGTACTTGTATAATGACATAAAGGATATAGTATATCCATCTGAAAGCCAGTATCTTCATTTTAATAACGACCTGATCAAAAAGTACAATATGTCCTAAATAATCCATCCATCCATCCATCCATCCATCCATCAGCTCATCCAATACAGCATCATAGGAAAGCCCACTCAACATGGGGAGAACATGTAAACTCTACACACACACACACACACACACACACACACACACACACACACACACACACACACACAGGGCAGGACAGAAACCCCCCAAACCTTGAAGTGAAATGACTGCACTTCCCAGTGAACCAATGCACTGGCCTGAATTAATGCCTTTTTTTAACTGAATCCGAAACAATGATTTCTGTTAACACCTCAGAAGGTGTGACAAGTAGGCTATCACCACAAAGCATTAGAAGGCAATGAGTCTTCAAAATGCGACTGTAAAATGTTTAAAAATGAGAAGGCCTGACATTTATGAGTACACTTTGCAATAGTTATTTGAAGTTACTTGTTGACATTTATCAGGAATTAGCACAAAGTTTATTACAGTTATTACAAGCATATTTGAAAAATATATTTTATAGAGAACATTAGAAAGTAAATGGGCCTTCCTAAAATGGGATATCAGATGTATTAGGAAATGAATGTGTAATGCACATTAATTATCAGGTGATCTGGATCTATTTTATTTAGTGGATGTAGATCTGAGGTTGTGCTTTTGGTTCCAGAGAAAGAATCAGATTGAAGGTGGCTGACCTGCAGCTCATCTCTGAATTGTTTTCTTAAGTTGTGTTTGTTAGTCAAGCATGACACTGTGCATCTTTAATCTTAACTAAAGTTCAGCGTTATCAACAACTCTTTAACAGCGTTATTTATCATTTTAAGCAGTTATTTTTCGTACAGAATACATCCATCTGCTCCTTTTCCCTTTGGTTGTTCTGGGGAGGGCCGTTTTAAAATGTTGCTGTGGAGAATATTTATTATTTTTGCTTATGGTGTTGACAATGAATCTTAACATGAACTGAAGACCGTCGTTATTCTCTGCCATACCACAACAAACAGTGTGACCCGAAATAGCCTGATTCTGTTTCTCCTCTGCCACCCTGTACAGAACGCATTTATGACAAAGTGAAAAGCTTTTACCTACTGAAAACAACCTTAACTTCATTAACAGACAGTACTATATACATTAAGCACATGCGCTGTAAATCCCCTCGATGTTTTAGGTTTCATTTTATTTTAACAGCTTGAAGCCCATGAGACAATTTTCAGAACAAGGACACCTACCATACAGTATCAGCCTGATGTTCTTCAGGTTACTTAAAACGTGTTTTGCCCGAAAACCTACGGAAAGAATAAAAGTGAAGAGGGCGTTACATTTCTCAAAAGCATCGTTAATACTATGATGATCACCAAATTTAATGGAATCCAGCTCCCCATCGCCGTAGTGCTAAAACGATTCTTGGAAAGCAAAACTGGACACATTAATATCCATAGATGAATTTAAGGGCATCATAAAGAATGTGGTGAAGCTGAGAGGCCACTGTGTTTAAATAGCTGTTTAACTGTGGAGTTTTCTATATTACATTGGAGATGTATTTTAATGTCGTGAGTTTGCACGACTGCTACCTTGGCCAGGTTTCTCTCGTTCTCAATGGGACTTTCTGGTTAAATAAAGGTAAAATAAATAAAAAATGGAACAGCATTTTGAGCACGAAATATTTGGGGAACAGAGAGAACGATTAAGACCATACAAGAAGTGCACCGTGCAGGGTCAAGCCAGCAGCTACCAGCAACAGATTGGCAGTTTCTGGGTGATTTATATTTGAATTCAGCCATGCATTCACCGCATTTGGAAGACGGAAAAATCTCGCTCCTTACACACACTTTCCGGGGTCCTTGAGGACCACGAGCAGTCAAGAGCTCTAAGCAATTGCCATCTGGCATGCAATCAGTACTAATTGGCTTGTCTCCTAAAGCATGACGAAAATGAATATTTAAAGGAAACTTTAACAAGTCTCGAACAGCTTGGAAAAATCCAATAAGTTAATGCCGAACAGCTATGAATGCGGCAGTAGTTGTAGACTGAGCCAAAAAAAGATTCAAAGACTTTATAAGGGCCCGTTTTTACAAGTGTATCCTGAAACTCTTACGACCAATTTCTGTTCAGCTGCCTCTACTCACAGGTGGCTAGACAACATCGGTGTTCACTCAGTCTTGATTTTAGTCTTGTATACGTATCGTTTTTAGACGGACATTTCAGCATCGTCTCAACACAGCCATACTTTAACATTTAGT
The DNA here is from genome assembly GCA_009936485.2 of Gymnarchus niloticus. Classification (NCBI taxonomy): domain Eukaryota; kingdom Metazoa; phylum Chordata; class Actinopteri; order Osteoglossiformes; family Gymnarchidae; genus Gymnarchus; species Gymnarchus niloticus. The sequence continues at coordinate 10,031 of JAACJT020000090.1, read as the reverse complement.
TAATCGATCGGCTACCATAACTATACTGAGGCGTCAATGGAGTGGGTGGACTCAAAGCGCTCATACGACCCTCGAAGATCGATTGCGGCAGACAGAAATAGCATAAGATTCTGTAACAGGCGATAGCAAGCAAGCAATTAAAACTGTCCGTCTATCTTTCACGATCACGGTGAGCCTGGAACCTATATACCAGGAAACTCAGGGCACAAAGCAGCCGGCAACCTGGACAGGATGCACAGCTACACGTTACGAGCATACTGGACATCGCTTAATCCGCCTAAAACGCATTCATTTGCACCAACGGGGCTCACCACTGTAAACATTAGTTTTACGTAGAATCGTAGTGTGACAAATTTTGGAGGAAAGCTTCTAATGGCCATAAAACGAGCAAAGGCCAAGTTAGTCTTGGTTTACTTCTGTAACGTTTTCACTTTGACAAGTGTGAGTTTCATCACATGTGAGCAGGAAGGTGTTGGTTCACGCGGTCCCGCCATTCACTGCCTACAGCCCTGAGGTCTTTGCCACAAACCGGCATCGACCTTACCGACCTAATTAACGGTTCATTAAAATGAATCTATTGTTTAGATCTAGAGTCACCAAACCACAGAAGTTAGAAAGCTACACTGATATGAATAATTTTTAAAACATTTAAAATACTTGCACAAACCAACAACTTTGCTGTAGAAGTGTATAGAATATTATTGTACAGAATATTATTGTAGCATGCTGACGTAACAGCAACCGTGAGCAGTAATTTTACAATAGATGCTTTCATTAATGTTTATATCTAATGCAAAACCTTTCAAAAGACAGTCAATATTTTTTACTTTATTTAACAGTGAAATAAACCAAATTTACAATATCCTCCTGAGATCTCGATAGAATTGTGAAAAATACAAAAAAAAAGCATCTTTAAAGCGGTAATGTTTTAAAAACAAAATTTCTGAGCTGGTGTTTTTCATGGTTAGCATGGCCTGTTGTGTCATACATCATTTTCCTGTCAGCTATCCATCGTTGTGCATGACTGAACATAACTTCGCTTAATATCAACATAAGATAACAGAGTTTCTGAATGTCTGGTCGGTGTACGGCGACATGCAGGTACACAGAACACAACTGAATATTTTCTTGTTTTAAAATTACTTTGTATACCTGAATATAGCAATCTCTGATGCAACATACTTAGCATTGATATACTTCTGTCCAGGTGATGACAATCTCTCAATTGAAAAGCAAACATGAAAGTGAAAGAGAAAAACACAAATGATACCTTTGGGGACATACACTACGAATGACAGTCACACACAGGAGATCATTTCAGAAGACAAGATTGGAATCCGTAACATATATTCAAGTGAATGTTACACGGACAATAATAGATGTATTTATAAGGCCAGCATCAGGTATATTTAATTTTCATAACATTATATACACACAATTAACTTGAATTGTGGAATATGCAGTAAGGATATGTACAATGACCCTGACTAAAATTATTACGGATATATAGTTTCAGATGTAGAAGGACTGTTGTTTTTTTTTTTTTTATTTTTGTGTGAAAATTCCGAACCCCAAACAAATGTCATTTTCAGTCCCATGGTTCAATCTGCCTGGTATCAAGACTATTTACAGGAGAGATTAAGAGGCACCATGTCACTCTGCTGGGAACGTCCTTCTTGTGTACAACAGAGGATGGAAGCCCCTCTTTCTGGTCTGCAGAGGGATCATTTTGTTTAAGCTGGATTTTCAGCATCCTGAACACAGGACTGATGTAATCTCCTCAGCTTCTTGGCGACAAAAGTAGGCCACTGAATGTCCTTACTGGTCACCTTCTGTTGGATGTCCAAAATTGGGTTAGTGTCCATTGGTCTCAGGAGCAGGAACAGGTGTGGGTGTGGAGGACCTGGAAGTGACCGGAACCTTCTCCGTGCCGGGGCTAGGCACAGGGCCACTCTCAGCCTTCCCTGCCCCTCTGGTGACCGCTGTGGAGTGTGCCTTCGGCTGGGCCTGGAGACTGGGGCTACAAATCAGGTGGTGTCTCTCCCAGTCTTTATGCTGGCAGAAGGAGCCACAGTAGCGTGCGGCGTTGCAGCCGCTGCACGTCTCGCTGGCTTTGCGCCCGCAGTTCCAGCAGCACTGCGAAGCAAACCAAGAGGAGGTGGGGTTATTGCTCGTCGTCTCCCCTGGGGGTCGGCGGTAACACCGCTGTCCTCTGGACCTGCTGTTACACGCTTCAGGCGAACCACTCCCTGTTTTTGAATGTCTGGAGTGTTTGTCTGCAGCGTTATTTATTGTTCTTTGTTTATTGATATCTGATGTTGTTATTATTGTGTTTACTGGCATCTGCCATGCCGTTATCTTGCTGAAACACAAGCCTCAGTGTCATGTTAAAGTGCAGTTTCCTTGTTAAGTTGGCTGACATTTTGTTGGCTTGATGTTTTTGTCCTGGGAGCTAGGGAGGGAGTGCGTGATTCTCACCTCGCTGGAGTCCTCCTGCTCATTGATGACCTGGAAGGCATCCTCAGTGGCCTTCCTCTTGGCCTCTGCGAGGGTCCTCTCCATCTTGGCCCTCTCCGCGGCAATCATCTCGAAGGCCTTCTGCTCTGCTTCGGCCACGGCCTTCTGGACCTCATCCATTGCCTGCCGCTTCACCTCATTCACAGCCTCCTCTATGGTGGTGGTGGTAGTGGTTGAGATAAGGAGGGGGAGAGATAGGTGGTAAAGTCCTGCCTTAATTTTGAGCTGAGCAAAATCCCCATCCACCTGCCCCACAGTATTTCAGGGCCATCGCGGAAGGTTACTGATTAAATATTGTCGACCATGAATGTACAGACAAAAATTTGGTAAACAAATTAATAACCTTTGCATTTGAATACAGGTGAAACTGTTGCAAATAAGCATTTCATTAAATTGTAGTACAAAAAAGTGGAATTTCAGATTAGATACTGCCTACCAGACACGGTAGTGGTGGTGCGAATTCTAAAGTGGGAATTTTTAAAGATGCTTTGCTAGTTCCAATGTATGTTTGTTCCAGTCAATATCATATGACTTGCACGCAAAAGTGATAAATGGGAGGATTTCTCCAATTGGAAAAGACTGACATTAAAATCTATGAGCAAAGATTAAGAAAAAAGCTGAATGGAGTAAGATAATACTAGATGGGGATTCTTGACAGACACAGAATCTTAAATTTTACGTCAGTGATCCCTGGTTAATCAGTTGTGATCTGGGGAATTTATACTTAAATTTATTTGCGATTGATCACCATTAATCATTCATTAATGAGTGATTTCCATTAATAATGATCTGATTTTAAACCGTTACTCTTTCAGTTTTTTATGAAATAGGCCATAGTTAATTTCCTAATGAATTTTGCTGCAGAGTAATGGAGCACTTGATCACTGAAATGGGCGAAGAGTCTGTGTGACGGGTCACTGAAGCCTTCCTAAATACTCCATTTTACTCTTCATCTTATCTAGTTTAGGGTCCTACAACCTTGGCGTCTGGTTGTGATTTAGACTACAGGAGTCTGGGGAAGGCTCCTTCCACCAGTAAACAAGGTCACACGCCTCCGTAAACATCCATTCAGTATGTGCAGGTGCAGCGCCAGGTGGATGTAGTGCTTATTTGGGTTTCCCCTTTTTCTGATTTGTTACAGTACCATATATGTTAATATAATCGGTCGAGACTGTATGGACGTCAAGACTGTCTAAGTATGAACAAGGTCCCAAAAGAAGGGGGACACTAGAGTTGCCTGTGGGAATTTGTGCCTCAATTTAAATTTTATTTATCTTTTTACTTTCCTATTAGACACATGTGCATGAATTGTTCCAAAGAGGTTTCCAGACATACTCCTGAAGCTTGTAGTTAAAGGCAGCAGCTCAGACCACAACTCAGCTATCTAAAGCCCTTCTAGTGCTACGTGTCAACCCCCGGCAAGCAGATGACTGATCACAGATCAGAAGGACTGGACCTCAGGAGAGCAGGAAGCAGCCCGGAAGCTGGCGACATCGCCGCCACCACCCCCACCCACCACAATCTTACCGGCTTTCCTCCAAATCTCGTCCGGCACGTACGTGGAGCCAGGCCTCAGCACAAAGTCCCTCTGGGTTTCTGTTCGGGGGGAAGAAAGAGCATTTTTAGGAGGCCCCGTGGTTGTGGGTGGGTGGCACGTGACGCGGCCGCGCATACGGGCCGCTTGGACGGGGGAGGCCGGCAGATGGCTTGGAGTTGGGGAACGAGCCTTGTTTTGCGAGACGACGGCTCAGCCTTCTGTCAAGATCTGGATGGGACACACTGGCACCTGCTGTAGCCATGCGCCATGAGGCGTGCACCAGCTCCCCCGGACACGCCAGCTCACCCCCACCCACCCCCCGCCGCGGCGCCAGGCGAATTCCCACAACATGGGAATAAGGGAGCTGAAGTTGACTTCAGATTCCTTGTTTACTACTGTTGGGCGAATAATCGAATGTCTGGACAACATATGGAAATAGAACTCCTACCATCCATAGTGGTTTGCATGGATTTTAATACTGATTTTAAAATTTTAAATGCTCACAAATACACAGGCTAACATCATAGTGAACAACATTGTTTTTAGTGACCGATATGAAGCCCGTATTTACTTGCAGTCCAAAAAAATGACCGACACTGCATGTTGCATCAAAAAATATTCCTCCTCTCTGCATCATATTTCAATAACTTTTTTAATAATTTTGCGATACAGAATTTTATCTGTCAGTCACATCAGTTTTACTGGATTATGAAGTCTTCTTCCTCTGTAAACCGTCTGCACATCGACGCCCTGTAAACTTTGCCAGTTTGCACCCACATTATTACTAATTATTTACTTACCTATTTGTTGTAATAATAATGGCGTTTGGCTTGTCTGATGCCTAAGTGGGCTTCTGCCCACGTGAAGGTTCATGACATACTAGCTGATGGCCGTTAGGTCTTACCGGGCTGGCCTCCGTCCACCAGGTGGGGGCTCTGAGGTTTGGGGAAGGCGGGCCCGCTTTTGCCCGCCTCCTCCTGCTCGCTGGAGCGCCTCCTCCAGTAGTGGAGCTCCTGGCGGTCCGCCTCCTGGCAGCGGCGCAACACACTGACCGAGCGCCGGGTCTTCTCCACCATGTCCACGATACAGTTCAGCACCTGCAGGATGGGGAAGCGTCAAGACGCCCGGACAGCCCACCTGTGTCCCTACGCGAATGTGGGGGGGGGGTCCTGGCTGAAGGGAGTCTGAATCACTTTAACTTTGCTACCCTGACCCCTGCAGGCAGATAACAAAATTGTCCAGACATTCCATCGATTCTGACTACTGAACTGAGCAGATGGTTCATAGTTTGGGGATATTTTCAGAGCTATTTTAGTTAAATAAAAATTATTGAAATAACTATGTAGAGCATATTGTTAAAAAGCCAGTTAAACAAAAACATGATATATAATCATGTATCTATATATAGACTTTGTTTAGTACATTTAGAATATCAGTTGCACTACTTGGTAACAAACCCCGTTTACTTTCTCCCGGTGATCACACTTAAAACAAACAGAGGATTAAACTAGTGTTGTGTTACTCTGGTCTGTCTTGGCCTCAGCCAACAGATCGGGTCTTACGTGGTCAAGGTGCCGCCACTCGTCCGCCCACTCTCTCTCTGTCAGCCTGTGGTCCACCGGGTCCTCGCGGAAGGCCCCGTTGGTGCCTGATCAAAACACGTTTGTGCGCACTGTGAGAGGCTTGTTCACGCTCTGACTCTGCGTGGCATCCTGGGAAACTTGCGAGTATAACCCATCGTGGGTCACCATCGACAAATAGCTCAACAGCTGCCACACATTAAACCTGAACCATCAAAACCAGAACAAAACTTCAATCTGCTTAATCTCAATCAAGGTTTCCCTCATCCGTTCTGTATATTAATGGAAGAAAAATGTCTAATTAAAGTTACTGATGGTACTGCCACTACTGATGGATAATGCAGTGTGATTCTGTTGTTACAGAAGATGCCGATGAAGCCTGTTAGGATGCTCAGAGTGGTCTCATGCGAAGCCACACGTCTCACGCTCCAAGCACCCGATCTCACTCACGCAGCCCCCCCCCGTTCCCTGAATAAGATTTTCCATTTCTGGGCCGTGAAGTGCTTTGCTATGCTGGCACCGCGACGCCAGGCAGTGCACATGGTGGCCTGGGAACAGCCGGCCTCCATCAGGGCCCCACTCCAGAGGAGAGGCCTGTGATGAAAAACAGACCCCGGCACCAGACTCTGGCCTGCCGGACGGCTAACATCTGGGAGACAGCTGTCAGCACCGCCCCCCCCCCACCCCACCCCC
>JAACJT020000089.1:1412907-1442570 GCA_009936485.2 Gymnarchus niloticus | reverse complement strand
GTCACTGTCAACAAGTTGTGCTCTGTACTGATCTGAACTGGGCATGAACATCAGTACAGAGCACAACTTGTTGACAGTGACACTTAGGGCTACTTCCTGACCATCGCTGTCTGCCCAGTTAGGTGCACCGAGAGACCTCCAGATTACATGACTACCTTCTTCCTTTTAACCTCACATCTGTGTCATGTTCCCCCCATATAGGTAGAGCTAGCCAATCCCCTGTTCTCTGCTGCTCATAACATTCCCCTCTTCCTTGTGAATCCCTCACGCTTGACCATCACATGGCCGAGGAGTGTTGGAGATGGCCATTCTCCTTTACTCCTCATTCTTAACATTTCCCTCCTTTCAGCTCTCCTCTCACTCACACGCACACACATTGCAGGCAAATTTCATAGTCTACTTTTGCATATAGCGGTGTGAAAGTAAAGCGATCACTGTATAGGCATTACAAAAACAGCTGCAATAGACTGAATAACAGGGTCAGGCGATTTACTTAGAATCTTAAAAGCTGTTTTAACAGTGACCTCATCTAAAATGTACATGAGTTTTGGATCAATACTCATGAATTAGTTATACTAAGTACATTTAGCACTATAGTTCACTTGTGAAATGTAGGGAGAGTTTGATATTTACATGCAATTCTCATCCATCCATCAATCCATCCATCCAGCTTACTCTGTACCGCTGATCGAGGTTGCAGTGATGTAATTTATATTCATTCATTAATTTCCTCAGGTTGCTCAATTTCGAAAGAGGAAGTGAAAAGCCCTCTAGTGGTGCCATCTGATACTGCAATCCCTTGCGACTTGAAGTAAGTCAGTAGTTTATTAAAAATTCAGTCAACATTCACCAAATATACTATTAAAAAAAGTCGAGTCTCGCTTTAAACAAAGTGTTTATTTTGAAAGTATACATGTTATCTTAATATGAAAACATTTTGTTTTTTTGCATGTTCTTTCTGCCTTGCTCCCAATTGAGCAGCAGAGTGCCTGTATGTCTCTGAAACGCCATCTACTGGTGATAAAGTAAATCATCTCATTAGCATGCCTGCATTTGTTAACAACAGCTCGAGCATATACAGCCAATATGTCAGCAGTGCCCCCCAAGGGGCTCACACAGGAAATGAGACAATCAAAAGTCGGATTTTCGTAGTTTTCTGGGAGTGCACAAACAGGCACTTCCTTCCAGCTGCTCGATTAGCCCTGCGTCAGTCTCCTCCGGGAGGGTAGGTCAAGTGTTTGTTTGACAGTGGCGCCGGCGCATTTTAAGGAACGCCCCCCCCCTCTGGAATATGTGCCTCGCCTGGAGCTGGCAGATGGACATTAACCCCTCGTGCCAGTTGATTGGAGAAACTACATTTACTAAGCTCTTGCTCTTTGTTCCACAAACACTTTGGGTCCTTTTCTTCTTGTAAGGCCAGTTTCCGAAGTGTTGTCACAACATGGGATGAGGGAATATAAGAGTGAACGCCCTTTAGCTGGTCTGCCAGCACCGGCCATGTTATTGCTCACGTCAAAACTCTTTTTACAGAGGGCTTTTCATAATGAGCTGCTCACGAAGGCAAGCACCAATAGACCCCTTAGTTTCGTTCATCAAAGGCTGCATGTTTTTTTTTTTTTTTTTCCCCCCCGTCCTGCTCCATTAAAGGTGCGGCCGCTGCCCTCGTCCCAGACTGAGGCCAGGGTGAGGGAGGGGCTGTTCCTGTGGGGGTGGCTTCTGTGTGTCAGGGTCAGCATGGAGACCGGGGGGGTTCTACAAGCCGGGGGGGGCTAACAATCTCAGCTTGTGACCCGGCCTGGTTTCCTCATTCAGCCGCCGCCGATTTCCTGGGCCGGAGAGAGCAAACACCCTGCTCCCAGCCTCTTGTATGTCTACAGCTGAGAGTGTAGGATGTTTACAGTCCCCAGGTCCCGGGGATCTGGATTGTAAGTCTCCATCTCAAGCCTGCTCTATACTCCTCAGAGAATAAAGTCATTCCTCACCAAAAATCTGCTCCAACAAGGTCTTTGAACTCAGCGGTAGTGAAAACAAACCAAAACTCAGCACAGGGAAAAAAAAAAAGCAACCGTCATCTCTGGAGTTTGAGGCCTGTTTGGAAAGGGGATTAATATTAAATATATTTCGGCCACGGTGGTGAATTGCCACTAGGAGAATAGGGAGGGACCCCAAGGAGAAACAGCCCAAGCACGGTAAAGTGGTGCATGAAAAACGGCATATACAGGACAGCGATGGCCCACGTGACCAATGTGGCACCGTCTACCTCCTTGTGAAGCGCCCCCCAGTGGAGGTACAGGGTAAAACTCTGCCCATCAACATGGAGGCATATGAGGAGGAGCAGACAGGGACAGTGGAGTGGTATATGGAAAACCGCACATATAGAACAACGGTGGCTAATGACACTAACATGGTATAGCACATTCCTCAGTTTAACTATAGGGTAAAGCTCTGCCCTCCAACATTGATGAGTGTGGGGTAACTGACAAGCTCATGGGGAGGTGGTCTGCACTGCACACTTTGCTGTCTTAAATCAGTAAAACAGAATAGGCTGATGGCCGTGAGAAGCCTGGGAGCGTGGGTGTGGGGCAGTCACTCCTCCAACTGAACGTCATCAGTTGCTATTCTAGGCTCACCCCAGCCCCTCCCCCGGCATAGCAGAGAGGGGGACTGAGGATGTGGTCCCTCCCTGGTAGTGGGAGCCATCCTGAATGGGGTTTTTCACATCCTCTCATTTCTGCATGAGAGGAGCCTTGCCTGCCTTCTTTAGCGATCCCCAAAAGACACAGAAATGGCAGGCGGACACACCCCTAAGGCGGCGCTCCACATGGTAGGCTGTCAGTCCCAGGGTCAATGAAACTGCTTCCTACAGATGATTTGCAGCACTCGCTGTCCTCATATACAGCACTACCACCATATTGTTTACTGTTAATATCATCAGTCACTACTGCACTAAACAGACAAACAAATTGAGCCATCTCTGTGTTAGTCAACTTTCTTTTCAGTGGTAAAGATGGCCGATAGTGGGGCAACAACAAAGCACACGACATGGGAACTGGCCTTAGGAAAACGCTGTTGATGGGACAACTCAATCTAAGCCTGCCCCGCTCAATGACGTTGTGTCACTTTGCCCTGACGCAGCAAAGAAAAGGGGACTGCAGGCGACAGACTCCTCCCCCTGTGGAGGGCCTGACGACACTGGAGAGCTGACACCTACAACTAAACACGAAGACCCTACGGACCCAAAACCAACCAATGGGGACACACTCAGTCACTGGCTCCGCCCCCTTCACAGCACATTATGTCAGCACTTCCATCTTGTCCGGAGCTGTCCGGAGTTCTGAATCACAATCTGTATGACTAAGGAATTTGTTTTGGTCAGTACATCTAATGCATAGAGCCAAAAAAAAAATACACTATCCAGCAAATACAATACACTACACAATACTCTGCCTCTATAGGGTATCCTTAAAAACCGCACAGTATAAGACACGGTCACATACAGGAAGTTGACAATTATCAGTGTCCATGAGAGCTCTGGTTAATAAGGGCTGAAGAAAGCCGTTTGAGTGGCAAGTTGATCCCCTCCTTATGGTCTGAAAGCAGTTACCGGAGGGTGGATCCTGGTTGTGCGGAGTGAGAGACCAGTTACTTCCTGACCTTGCTTTCCTGCAGTTCCTGCAGCCAATGATCTGACATTGTCAGCCTCTAGACTGATGAGGGCGCTTATCAGTGTGCTGCTCAGCGGCCTACAGAAAAGAAATCCAAGGCAACTGTCGAGGGTTTCAGGTGTAGAACTTAAAAGCTTTGTGGTATTCTGATATGAACCGAAACAAACGAATCTAGTCTCCTCTTCTCGGTGCACCTCTGCAATACATGGTGCGTTAGCATCTGGCTAAATGGTCTAACAGCCCTTGTGCCACAGTGAGAAAGTTTGCCATTTCTCTTAAAGACCCCTGATTGGACAGAACTGCCTCACCACAGGACCCCCCACCCTCCAGGTCCAAAATACCAGCCAGTACATTGAGCAGAGACCCCACCCAATTCCTCTGAACCCCCAGACCATCAGCTTTAATAACTGACACGTCACCGTAAAGATATTAATACCAATGTTAGGAAAACAAGGAAGGAAAGAAGGAAACAAAGAAGTAAATGAACGCCATTTCAGGAGCATCAACAACTGGAGCCCAGATCCACGAAACGTTCATGAAGGTCCTGCTTTTGCCAGAGCAGGCCATCTCACGTTGCAGTGCCAACTGACACCCTCCGGTCTGCTCTCTCTTACCCATCACCGCTAATCAAAGCACGCGCCCCACCGGATGGCTACAGATCGAGTTGCCGTGAATCCCAGCGGCTCGCTCATCCTGTGAATAATCAGACGCTCGTGCCTGTTTAAAGGCAGGACATGATTTAGAGCAGGTATAAAAAATAAACTAGTCACATTAAATGGTACAAATAGAGGGGCAGCAGACCCCCAGCATCTGGCTTGACGGTAACGGCAGTTGGCAGCTGCAAACATCCGACTGAAAGCCCCCTCTTCTACACCAGCTTCCAGTCAAGGATGTTTACAGCTGCCCATACTGCCAGAGTAGCCACCCGCTGGATGTTTCCCCTCCACCAGGAGGCGCCAACACTCAGAGCCTCCATCCCCCATTGTTTTCCGATCTGCGTTAATGGCTTGCAAGGGGTTACGCACTTCCCCGCAAAGGCTGCCGTGGAGGTCACTGCTGTGTTTGCTGTGAAAACTCCGGTCAGTGTAAAACATACACAGGTCCTGTTTTGCCCTCACACCCCCACAGAGAGGAGGGAGGGATGGTTGGATCTGATTAGAACTGTACAAAAAGCTGTTGTGTGGGAGGTACCCAACAAGCACACGGGCCCGTCAATTGTGACCCCCCCCCCAGCTGCACACATGCAACTCAGTGCTGATGTTTATCCTAATAAACCGCTGCACAGCATAAATTGGCCCACAAATGCTGAAGTCGCATTTTGTGTGGCAATACTCCGACACACACCTCCTCTGCTTGTGTCAGCCTCCAGGATGTATGGCCTGTAATCAGGCAGTGGGTCATATTCAGTGCCTGTTCCCATTGTGTACTTTAACCACCCTGATCTCGCACCCATGTTCGTGGCCTCTTCCCTTTGCACGCCCGGGGACTGATGACATGAGTGACACGCTGAGTACCAGTGGAAGTCTGGGTGCTCCAAAGCTCATAGAGGGCAGAATTTCCACACGCTGCCAGGCTTAAGCCAGTGGAAAGTGAATGAGTGAATGATGGGAAGCACCATAAACTGGTCGGTGCATGATAATCCACCAACAGCGGCTTTCCAAGTTCCCTTGATCCCATCGCTACGGTGGGTTGCTGCTTAAAACCACGAAGCCGTCAGGTCGAAGCCCAGTCCACACACGTCTGCCAATGTTCTCTATCAGGCCGGATCCAGGGCCTCCGGGTCACGTGGAGGGCAAGACAGAGACATGGAGAGGCAAAAAAACTGGCACAGTACACCATCACCTTAACTACACCCTTGTCCTGCTGTACAAACCCGGTTGGGTGTCACCCACCATGTAGACTTGATGGTAGGATTTAAGCAGGTCCTCCATTTTCACGCTGCCCCCGCATGTAATCCCCCACGTGTAATAATCTAATAATAACGCTAGGCTCCCTGGCCATCAGCCCACTGCACAGCGCTGCCTTTCATAAACCCTCAGCTCCGTACAATTCAGATTCTCAGGCTGTTTTTTTTTGCCATGGTCAGGTCACGGGTGGGGGGGCAGGGAGGTGAACAAAGCAAACTTTATCAGATCACGACAATTCTGCATTCCAAGAATTCTCAGCACCCGGCAACAATATAGGCCAGAAAAGTGACGGTGGGAGGGGCACGTTAAGCAATCACCAAGTTCCTGCTTGGGCTTGACAGGCAGCCCGTTATTAATACTCAAATACCTCAAATTGGCAAGCAGAGGGGAGGTCTGCAGAGAACATTCTATCAATACCAAGGTGCTGCTTTTAAGCCCCTTACTCACACTGTCATAGTGACTTGTCAATCCAAATAAATAAATAAATAAAAAATTAAGTTTCCCGAACAGTGTTATTGTATGTGCTGCCCTGACTAAAATGCACTTGGGGAATGACTGAAAAAAAAGTAAACTGTGAGGCGATTTGGATATTTTATTACATTATTTGTATTAAATGACTGTGCCTGCAAAAGCATGGCCTCGTATTTTCCAAGACCTTCAAAGTCACCACAAGGTCACAAGAACTCAACTGTTAAACAGGAGTATTCCTTCACCACATTTGTTAACTAGAAGGTTTTAAATATAATGAAAAAAGATGGTGGGACATTTGACCTTGCAGTATCTTTTATTATGTAAACAAACTCTTAAGTATTTTTTTTATTATTATTAAAATTCATAGTTGCCATGGTTTGAAATTTCTAGCCCCGTTCTGTTCAGGTTGAGTCTTCCACTTGGTGGCGCCTGTGAGTCACTCAGATCGCGAGCTTCATATCCAAGCCTTTCTCCTCGAAAACAAACCGGAGAAGCTCTTCTCACGACTGCTGTGTCTCACCAGCTAATCTCTGGGGCTGAAGCTCCCTGAGCACACAGCAAGGTCTCATCCCTCAAACACAGGTTCATTCAGCGCTTCACAATCGCCGAGCATTCGTCTCAAGGAATTAATACTGCAGCGGAGGCCAAATGAAACCTAATCGCACCACTCCATTCAAACCACCTTAAAACCAGGATCTGCTTTATGTTGGCTCAGATTCGAATACGTTTTGCCTCAGATTAACGCAGCCCTTTGAAAGTTACGAAAGCTTCCGCTTCACCTGGCTTTTGAAAACACTAGATACAGTGCATAATCTCAGCCCCCCCAAAAGAAAACTATTTTATATAGTTCCTTTAGATTAAAATCACACAAATACACATTAATATAGCCTGACATGAAAATGTGACTAATTTCTACACAATTACATTACAATCAGACCTCAAATTCAACATTGTATCAGAGCATGGATATAAATTCAGAAACCACCTTGCTCTTAATAACTCCTGCAAGCTGGAGTCTGAGTCTCAATGTGACCATTTTGTCCATTAATCATACAGCCAGAAAATACAAACATTTCTCAGAGTGTCTGTTCGGAAATCAGGGCCCTTTAAAGCATCATGCCAGGCAAATGCGAGTACTGTAGTGCTGTGCTGTGGAATCGTCCACAGAGGTTACTGAGTAGCTTATAACCTTCACAACTAATGTTTGTCCTTTACCCGCTGGAGTTTGTTTAGCAGAAGCTAAACTATGCGGTCACATGTGTTTCCACTCTTTATCAGATAGGACAAGCCCCCCCCTCCCCTCTCCTCCCCTCCCCAGCCATCAGCCCCAAAAGGAAACGTTTCCATTCCAACCCTTTTCCCCCCCTCACAACTTCTCCAGGAATCCCAAAGAAGCTGGCTGTGGTGGGCTCAGGGAGAGCTGAAAACCCTGTGACCTTGGACGAGGACAAACTCTGGCCACTCGGGCAGGAGTTAAACACAGCGGCCATATTCCGGGCACGGTCTAAATGCAGCCACAGCACCGGTGAGCCGTGACTGCGGACTACTCATTAACGCCACTAACTACCAAAGGTCAACCGGGTGTCAAAGATTTGCCAGGGTGCATATCATCAAAATGACCACATATGTGCCCTGCCAAAATCAACTGTAAACCCTTTCTGTCTTTAGTGTGTAAGGTAACATCTGTACGCACAGGTGCGGCACACATGCCTGCATGATGTGCGGACGACAGACTTGTCTGAGGCGACTACACTGACCTGGTAAACTACCGGGCAGAAGTACGGTGAGAGTCCTGTGGAGCACATGGCTGCTATGGAAACACCACGGAAATAGCTTCGTAAATCCTACACGAACAAGACACTTTCGAGCCATCAAGTGCAAACGACGACTGTGGAGCAGAGCCCGACTAAAATGGCATGGCCCCGATTTCCTTACTAGATGGTCCTTAGGCACCTAAAGCTGAAAAAAGTGACTTTTAAAACAGTTGAAACAATCACCAGTCTAAGAAAAAAAAACCCAAAATGTACTGTTATTGATGGCAATCAGCAACTCTACGTATTATTGCGATATAGTCAAATTTCACATGCACACACTAGAGCAGACTTCTGTATTTTTGAAAACATTTAAACACGTAAGACTAATAATATTATCAATATGATCTAGTTTAACCGTACACACAGAGCTGTCACTCCTTTCTGCCCACAGTATTTAGTTTTTTTTAAGGCGAGCTCGTTTTTGAAACAGCAGGTAGGCCGGCATAATCCCTCCGGTTTCTGTGCGGCGCTCAGCATCTGTCAGGATCACTGTGAAATACGGACCATCCCGGATTTTTATTAGCGCTCTATTCATATTTCTGCGGGAAAAGCAGTATGCTGAGTGTTTTCCAAACGTATACTTTTTAACTGTGAGCCACTGTAAAAGAAGAAGAAGAAGAAGCTGGTACTTTTTGTTTTGACAGATAACATAAACAAGTCGATTATGTAATAACTGGGCTGTAAATGTGACACAGTTACACCTCCATACCCCTGGCTGTCAGTTCGGAAAAGTTCTGCCTGCTTTTTATTTCTCATTTCCAGGCACCATAATAACGCGTCGCCACACTTACCGGAGCGCAGCAGGAGTGAAGGGTAAACTGCATGACCCTCTCTGCGCAGATCAACTTTCCTGCACCGACTCCCCCACATCAGCCCCCTTCGTTATTGACGGACGCCGGCTCGGTAGTCCCGGGGACCGATCGCTGCTCTAATTCGCGCTTCCGTCGCCCTCTTTGTCACCATCTACCGCGGTCCTGGCGCCCGGTGACCGCGGAGAAGCGCAGCGCTTTACAGGAATACTCAGACGGGACAATAAATGATCAAAATAAACCAAGGCGACGGCACACCACTACTCGAACGGGCAAAACTAAAAACAGGCCAAGTTTTAACATTACAAGTGAAACCGTGAGAAGATGATGATGATGATGATGATGATGATGATGATGATGATGAGGGACGTGCGTGGTTACTGGCCTTCCCCCCCCACCCCCGCCCCCTTGCCCAGTTCTTCCCACTCCCCGTCATCCTCACCCGGCGATCCGTCAGTCTTGACTTTTTCTATGAAGCTTTCACAGCTCGGCCGGCCCCTTTCTGGCAACGCTACAGCGCACTGACCAATAGCCAAGCGGCAAGCCTGCATCAATGGGGGCGCGCGTACGGTCCGACGGGAACGAGCGCGCCGCTCTCACGCACCTCTTCAGAGGTTGACCTCCAGGCGCTGGCTACACGCTTTAACCCCTGTAGCTGACTGCTGGACAAATTCGGTGGCGTTCCAAGGTTAGGCTGTGTCTCACACTGTACCATACTCATTGCCAAACAGCTTGTCTAGCTAAAGAAATAGACTATGTTTATAATTGCGCTGTATCATCGCTGCATTTTTTGGCCTTGGTGTAATAGAATGATTTATGTTTTTATTAGATAATTCCATTGTAAGCACCATGCAATGAATGGTTTAAGTACCGTAAACCCTCAATAATAACATACCTCTAACAACCATCAAAAATGAGGAGCGTGCATTTCTAGTACTTGCACTAGAGTGTGCAATGAACTAAAATGGAAAAAATATTTTTTTAAGTTGTCCTTACCACTGCCACTTTGATAAATCTTCAAAAGAGACTACTTAACTACCATGATACCAACAGGATGCAGTAAAAGCTCTGTAGGGAAAGGTGCCAATGATCCCTTTAACAGCAGAGAACAGGGGTATTTCAGCTCATCTGCTTCTTTCCATCGCTATGGCATTTCTTGGTGGGATGCCTGAATAAATGGAGCATGTTCAGATACCAGGTGTTACGATGCACTGCACTGGTTAAGCTCCTGGAAGATGCCTCACATGGTCCTTGTTTGAGGGGTCCTTCGCCGAAGTGCTTCCAGATTCAGTCTGAGACGGTGGACAGGTCTCCAAAGCAGAATCATCCCATAGTCATGGTGAAGGTCTCTGTTTTAATTCCAGTTGCTGTCCATGAGATGATAGGCCTCTGTATATCTGCTGCCCATAGGAAATCACACCATTCCAGAAGGAGTCATTTAGGATGTTAGCCTGTGGCAGTGATCTGGAGATCCAGCCCTGCATGGGTTCTACAGCCAGCACAATCTAAGCTGCAGGGCATCTGTGAGACACATGGTGGTTTAGCATCAGGCTCAACAGACAGGGTGACACTGTGAGTCATATATGAGTGATACACTCTGGGCTGTTTGCGTTGGGCTTGGAACAAAGGTGACATGATGAAAGTACAGCTGCAATATATAGTTCAACAGTGAGTTCATTTTGAAACAAAATTACGAGTATAAGTGGGATATACACTTGAATATACACTTTAGGTGGATACTTTCAAATTTAACTAATGAAATGCAAGCATTTGCAAAATCTGATATCAATACGCTTGAAGCGATCCTGTGATATTATTATCTGTCGATTAGTACAATGCCCTTTATGTTCTGAATAATTACTTCTTTATTGCTTTTTTGATTATATGCCACTGCGTCTTGCAGTGCAGGTCAGATGGTTTCCTTCAGATGCTCTTCGGGTTGCCAGGCAGGCACAGATTGATGACTCTACAGGCCCAGATAACATTTGCAAAGGCAGGTGGTCACGTGATACTGTTTCTCCAATCAGAGTTTAGTATTGTTTGGTTTCACCGTCAGTTGCAGGAGACAGCTTCAGCTTACTAAAGAACTGTTCATTTCCTGGCATTCTGGAAGCAGGTGGAAATGCCCATTCATGAGGCTCAAGGTCTAACCCCCCCCCCTTTACATCCCATCCTTTGGGCACTTCCTGTCATGTACTCCTCCAACAACACAGACCCAGTATGCTCCTTCCATCTTGGTGCCATGGCAGCATCTCTCCTTTCCATACACTCTGAGGGTGTGCACAGTAAACCCCCGTGCTCTCTGTTGATGGTAAACAGGCTTCATGTAAATAGACTTACAAAACAATGTGTTTATGTTCAGAGGTTTGCGACTGTCTTGCATACAGTCCTCAGGGGTCGAAACGTAGCACCACACAAGGGCGTGGGGAGTGTATGGATCTTGCTTCCTGGCTGATACAACACCCCCCCCTCCTTTAGATTCACAGGGTAGATCTGGTTCTGGTTCCACAAGGCAACAGGAAGCCGAGACATGAAAAGGCAATGATAAGATAATATCATCCCTTTTCAAAGCATATCAATGTGATGTTTAACCTTCTATTATGCTCTTTCTGTGCTGTTAATATGTATTCCATGCATTTCTGCACACTGCTGTCTGGGGGAGCAGAGCTATACTGTTTGTCATGGGGGGGGGGTAAAATGGGTCTCAGATTTCAGCATTTTCACAACTGTTTTAGTGTTTTTATTGTACATGGTACCTTGACCATATAGATACACCATATGTCATTTACGGTATCACTTTCGTTATCAAAGGCAGCGCGCATGAAATTCAATTAAGAAATTGTAAATGGTTTTAATTTACCCACGCCTGCCTTTTAGTGGCAAATGGTTTAACCCTGTGGATTGCTTGATACCCCCTCCACTGTCTACTGCCCACCTGACCAATTATGTGTTCCACTGAGAGGCAGGTGTTGGGGGAAGGGGGTGAAAATGGTTTAGGTGATACAGAGAGAATACGACGGACTGCCTGCAGGCATTGATGTCGCTGGTGATAAATATGACATAGAACATTCTAGATAGCTGCTCTACCCACAAGCTTGTTTCCACTCTTTTTGATCAAACATTTTCTCCAGCCTGGGGGACATATAGGCATGCAGTACTGGTATATAAGCAACTGGGGCCCATGCAGGCATGCAGCAGCGTAGTGAGGGCCAGAAGTTAAGCACGTCAGATTACCTCCTGCTCCACCAGTGAGGTTAATGTTTACCCAACAAACTGCAGGAGAACTGGTGACCTTGGTAGCAGCACACTGGTGGAAAGATGTGAATAAGCAGGGGGGAAGGACACAGTGGAGTAATGGCTTCACATCCAGGTTGGTGTAGCCCTCGAAAGATAATCTGATTTTCTTATGTTGGAGGGGTGTCTCCACGTGAGAATGTGTGAGGATCAGTGTAGCTATATGGCCCGTGAGAACTGTGAGAAGCGGTGGCGGTGCATGCCGAAAATGCATGGCGGCACCCGGGGTGCTCAGGCCACCCTGGGACTAAGGTGCCATTCTGTCACAAGGGGCAATTATGGTGTAGGGAAATCCTGTGGATCTGTCAGGAGGCAGAAAAACTGGTGTATGGCATAAATGTACAAAACTCCCCAGCTTTTACATGTGAAAAATTAAGACATAGTTCAAACGATCAAACCAAACTGAGGTCATTTTTATTATAAAAAAATAAAATTAAATGAGTAGATAGTTGGTTGAATGGATAACAGAGAATCTCTTCGTGGTGTAATGATTACGAGTCTTCAAGGTAGTCAACCATAACATTTTCTGAAAAGTAGTAATTCACTTTTACCAGTGTCTTTTAACTTTCAATTAAATACTTATTAGAATTTCATCTCTAATAGCTGGAGACTGAAATACTTTGACATCAATAAAACAATTAAAATGTGGTATAAAAACAAACAGCAGTTGTGCCCCAAGGCCTTTGAACACTGTGCTTGTCCACCCTGTGTGGAACACAGTCACTGTGGCAAGGAGCTCGTATAACATTGTAATTCTTGCATTTTTAGGTATATTTCATGGTATTTTCTTAACAGACCTCCAGGAAATGCATCAGTAGTCCCACAACAATATTTATAGAAAACTAAAATAGTGCATCTAAAAATAATATTGTCACATGATATCATGCAAATGCGCCATTTAAATGTCCATGTTCTGCTTCCATTGACTTATTTAAGTTGCTTCTAACTGTGTCATACACACAACAAAGAGGGCCACGCTGTAAATAAAATTAGTGTATTGGTCACTGAGGTACAATTAACAAACTGAATCAAGAGAGTAAACAAGTCCCGAGGTATCTAGAGGTGATGTCTTTGATAATGAAGATCTGGTGTGTCCAAAGTCTGGCCCGATGGCCAAATGTGGCCCACCGATCAGGTTTTAAGTGCTCCGCAGCTTTTCTAGTAAAATAAGTTGGAAGTGGCCCATAGGTCCATAAGCTGTTGCAATTTTTCTTTTAACCTAATGGTGGCAGCACTCTCAAAATAAACTATTAGTATGTGGCACCACACTCTTGCATGTGGTGGTCTTTGACTGCACAGCATGAAAAAGTCATACAACACAAAATTATTTGCCCACAGCAGAAGTGCTTTAGACTACGGGGGGCAGTATACAGTACATTTGGAATAATTTAAGGACTTGTTTTGTGATAAAATGTTATAATTATTTTGCTTATCATGATGGAGGTGTGTTTTTTGATCAACTGGACCTCTGCATTTTCATGTAAGCCTATCTGGCGCTTTTAGAAAAAAGTTTGGGCACCCCGGAACCAGATGTAAAATCAGCTGCTTAATGCTAATAAGACATTAGATGAACCCGCACATGAAGCACAGACACATTTGTGACATCATATAATGTTTTTCCAAATTGGTCAACTTCGACTTTGTTGGTTAATCAGGTATAAGATCGAATATGTTAAAGCACACACTCTTTCGAAGACGTCATCAGGTTATTCATACTTAAAACTTGAGGCCCCTGTTTCCCCGGATATTAAATTGTGTAGATTTCCCTGTAGTTACCAGAGCTTTTTATATTTTCATCTCAGAACTTTAATTTCCGATTCATTTCAGCAGCATTTTCGTGCATTCATTTTAAGTTGAAAGTACAGTAATCACTCTCTCGTCTGGTCATGTTATTCCGTTGTTTGGCCAGTAGATGGAGTGCTAAACACAGTTAAATTAATTGTGCCACGCCATAAGGGCATCAAATTTTAGTAATAGGGTGCTACATTATTAACCATCCAAACGGATCAACTCCAGCACTTAATTAGCACTTTGATCATCCCCCCAAAAATTTGATGTCAATAAATTATTAATCTTTATTGATATTTGATCTTAAGATGCATTTTTCCTTGCAAGTTTTCTAAAAAAAAAAAAAATCTACCCTGTTTTAAATCTTAAAATAAAATAAAAATGGTGCAACTGTAAGTTAATTTCATTACCCACTTTGTCAACGATGGTTGCCCTTTTGTCAGGCTATTTAAATGTGCATCTTTTTGTGTGGGAGATTTAATTTCAGGGTCATAAGCAGTTCTGGGGGTATATGACAGTAAAAATGGAAGCAATAAGTTGGTGCAAAGTGGAATAGTTTAAGAGAAGTCATTACAGAAATACAGTGAGACACCAGTGAGCTGCCGCACCCAGACAGCAGGGCATCTAACGGGGCTTCACAGTGTCCTTGATATTTTGGCAGTGTTGAAGAACACAACCCACCGCACACAACCCAATGCCAGCAACAAAACATCACAGAGATTATTTGTTCAGTGAGGGGCAGAGCTTGGTTCCTAGCACACTGCCACTGGCATTTAAAATGTGCGGATGACATGGAAGGCCCCAGTAACCTCTAGGGGAGTGACGGATCTAATGGGTGGCATGGGGTGGCAGCTGGCACCCACCTCGGGTGCCATCCCAATTTTACTTCCCATTGTAACACAAAAACTAGCGAATTACATACATACCCCACCCCATCTCTGGGGGCTGCCACCCCTTTGCCACCCTATTTAAATATTTCTAGGTCTGGCACTGCTTGGGGGGGGTCTGAAAAATTGATAAATATGAATAGACTTGGATCAGCCCCAATCAGATTGGCTGCAACATGGCTTACAGACCAACCAAAAAGCTGGAGAAGAGCATGAGTCACTGGATGCGAACAGGAAAGGGAGAAAGGGATTATCCCCATGTGCTATAGCACAACATTTCAGTGGGGGATCAAGGGATGATGATAGGGGTTAGATATCAGTTCCTTGGTTCAGAAGGGAACAAATTAAAAATCCATCAGTCTCACAGCGTTCGCAAACATTCTACTGCCATTTGCAATGAGAGGTTTGTGAAAAAGAAAGGAAAAAAATGTGATATTTTTACAGAATATCTTCAAAAAAAAAACACATGCACAACAGTCACTGTTAGGAAGCATGTAGGGTGCCAAAGTCAATCCAAGAAGTCAGACAGCGATGATCCATGACTGGGAAGCAGGAAAAGCAGTACACCCACACCTGTGCCAGACGATTCTGGGAGGTTGAGGTGGCAGAGTGGGCCGGTAAAGATAGCTGAGGTGATGATGAAACCAATGGTTTTGTAACCAACAGAAATCAAACATGGTCATGGTCAGAATCATGTTGGTTCACGTTCTTTAATCGACTCCAACAAACCACAGACACTGAAGACAGTGGCTGGAATCACAGACCTATAGTGGCAGATTGAAAGATATGGACTGTATTAGCTGTAGAAAAACCAGACAAATGTGAGTACAACAGGAGAATTAGATCCTGTGTGTGTGTGTGTGTATATAAGAGCAGAGCATGCAAGGACAGAGACTGGGTGTAAAAGAAACTGAGCAGAGATGAAGGACAGGCAAGAACTGGGCTGCAATGCTGAGATGTGGTATTTTTCTATTTTTATTTCCAGGCAGCAGGTGGGATCATGGTTAAGGAAGAGGACCGGGTTTCAAAAAGCTGCATGTTGAAATCTAAGGAACCTGAACCTGGTAGTATGAGTTTGAAGTATAAAAGTCATAAACAGCTATGAGGCCGCTATTTTACAATTATTTATGACCTGCGAAATAAATAAAGCATATGGTTAGAAAATAAATTAGGGCGTTATTAATGATGATGAGCCACATGGAGACAAGGCGAGGCAGGAGATGGAGATGATGAATTGTCTGAATGAAGAAAATGGGGGAAATCAATACAAAATCTGAAAACACATTTGCAGCTAGTGTTTGAAAGCATGTGAAAATTCTGATGTATGGATATTGGACGGAGATGAAAGAGAATACATTTATACCTCTTTAACTACATGAATATAAGTCTTTGCAGTTATACAAGGTAGGAAAAGTGCACTCATTTTTTACTCCTATAGGGATCTCCCACAAACTACACACATGATTTTCGAATTAAGCATCATTCTCAATCAAAAAATCAGTTTTATTCAAAGTACAAAACATGGCACTAAAAACAAGATGCCTTTTTCAAAATGAGCAATTAACGTATACTAATCTACCACAGTACCACACTGTTTTTCCATGAATTAAATGCAATATGAATCTTTTGTTTCTTGATGACATAATGCTACTGATGTAGATAGTGTCGCCACCTACTGGACAATACAGTGCATCATTCTATTACGTCAGAAAATGATCTGGTTTTCTTGCGGGAGCCAACTATAGTAAAGTTGGATGACATAAATGACATAAACCCGTAAGCAAGAGTAGTTGAGCAGTATATAGTGTAACTATCTTCACTGAATTTGACATTTGCACTTCGCGCAAATTAGCCTTCGATTAACGATTCAGTTGCTGTTGGTTTAGGAATAGTGATGAAAACATAAATGAAAACATAATGAAAGACAGTCAATATAATCAAAAACACGATTATTTTCAAAACGTGCATGTGTCCCATATGGTTTCAGACAGGATTAGGCTAATTTGTATACAACAAAAATCCCATCAAATTTTCTGGAACTGCAGTACAAAACCACCAAAAACGTTATATGATTTTGTCAGCTCATGCATTTGAAGTGCTTTTTCATTTCAGTAAAGTATCATATATCCATAAACTGCATTTAAACATGTTGCTCGATAGCTGTTGAACCGCGTAGACGTTTTTGATTTCGAAGTCACGTATTTACAACGTAGTTAAAGACGATTGGAATTTATGTGCATATTGAATAGACCTATTTTAGTAAATATATTGAATAAACGATGCAGCGCTGTCCGTGGTCCTGGATCAATCCTATCCGGTTTTGCTTTTGGTGCAATGTTGTATCAGCTCTGGCAGAAATAGAGCTCAATGTTTTATGCAACGCGGAAAACCTCACTTGTTACCTTCTGATCTGGTTCTACATCTTTCAAATAAAACGATTACTTCTTATCGCAAACTCCTCAGAAACGCTAACTTTTCTCTCTTATTGTCCGTTTCCTATTCCACGGCAGAAATGTGATTATAACCTAACAATAGATATTCTACTTAAAAAAAATAATGGCATAAATGCATCTTAAAACATCTTTCTTCTACATTTCAATATTTCTTTGGGACTTTTCTTTAGAACATTGCTTTCAAAATCATTCGACTGCAACTGCTGCGAGAAATAACCATATCGACACATTAATTCTGTCTCAGAGATCCATCCTCCAACTGCATATCCATGCAGGGGGACCTGGAGTCTATCCCGGGCAGCACAGGGGTACACCCCTGAGTCACCGTATTACCCTCTACTGCCTTATGTTTGTAAATTTAAGCATATGTCTGTTTCTCTATGATGATCTGGGATAAAGCACGGGAAAATCATTCAATGCAATTCATTTATCAACAAGTGACAGTACAAATCCTATAAATTCAACGCGACCGCTTGCAGAACCTCGGCAGTATCGTGCAGATCGTGGATGCGGTCGTTATTAGGAATGTTTGTAAAGCGAAATCTGAAGCCGTGCGTCACGGTGGTCCCTGGCGAACGTCTTCAATGAATGGAAAACGTCGAATGGGCGAACGGGGACGCGCGCAATAGAAACGGGTTCCTACTCTCTTATCGGCGTCCCTGCCCCCGTGCACGAGCCCGGAGGCAGAGGTGTGCGCTGCGTGTAGAAAGCGAGGCGCGCCACCAGTCGGCTGGAATAACGACAGGGAGAGACGGTGCGATCGCATATGGTGAGCCCCCCATTCTCAAATGAGTAAGCGCGTCTCCGTTCCGGGGAAGGTACGCGCTTGAGGGGCTGCGGTCCCATTGACTGTTCCGTCTCCCTGACAGCAGGCAGCAGCATCAGCAGCAGCAGCGCGGAAGGACCGCTGTACGGACTCCGCCTTAACCATCAGCAGGGACATCTCAGACCAGCCAACCGATCGAGACCCTCTCAGCCTGTATCATCACCCGGCTTTGAGATGTGTTGCCAGTAACTCGAGGTGGAGGGGAGAGGCGACCAAGCGGGGTGGGGGGGTGGGGGGGTGAAGCGAGAGAGGATAGAAAAGCCGAATAGAAACTGAAGCACAGCCGTGGGTGACCGCAACCATGAAAGGCTTGCACTGTTCCGAAGAGCTGCGGCTCTGCCCGTGGACTATGTCGTGAGGAGTGCCTTTCATCGCTCGGGTTTTTGTCACGAAAACGACACGCCAAGGAGGGGTAAAAAAAAAAAAAAAAAAAAATGTCCGCCTCTGTGGGGCCCCAAGGCGGCCCTCGCCCACCCACCGCGCCGACTAGCATGCCCGATCTTCCGGACCTCAGTCACCTCACGGAGGAGGAAAGGAAAATAATTATGGCAGTGATGGTTCGGCAGAAGGAGGAAGAGGAAAAAGAAGAAGCCATGTTAAAGTAAGGGGAAATGATTTCCTTTCGCAGATCGTTACAGTACCATTCAAGAACTGATGTGTCTGTGTCCAAATGGCAGGTTACATCCCATCCGCCATCATCTGAGCTGTTTCTCCAAAATGTTACAAATTTCACCTGATTTTCTCAGTGTCTACTACAACACACCCATTGCCGTACAGCGATGGTCTGTTCAGATGCACAGCACTTTGCGTGCGCCGGCAACTTCCCTGGCTTTATGATTTCCGAAATTATTCAGTTAGATTAATATCAATGCAACGAGTCGGGTCGGCTATGGTTAACTCAACCATAGTATAGCTCGATGGGGGTGTTCCTGAAAGGATTCCTTAGAATTTAAAAGCATTGCCAAACAGGGGCTGAATCCACAGATGCGTGCACTTCAGATCTATTCCTGACATATGTTTCTTCCAGGGAAAGATACAGGCTACACTCAGGTGTGAACGGGTGAGCTGAGACGAAGAGGGACAGATACAGTCGCAGGTGTAACTTGGGTATCTCTGAAAATAAGGGGGTGTAACAGGGGACGTGGAATGACAAAAAAGAAAAACGACAAAACAACAGCAAACAAGTCAGCAACAAGCGACACATTTACACCCACAGACTCCACTTGACGAATTGTTACATTTTCCTACACACCTTCCTGTCCCTGCGTTTGATGATCGTCACATCCCATCATTGCATCTTAGCACCCTTGCCCGAAGCAGCAGATGTGTGAATGTGGGTACCACACACGGAAAACATCCCCACAAACATCGTTTCACAAGAACAAGATGCTTCCCGTGTCGCTCTGTTCTTCTACACGGATATCGTGCGATTTTATGATCAGATTCGCCGAAATGGATACCATTGTCGCTGATCAGCGAGCGGGGTGTGGTTGATCGTTTCAGCTCGCCGTAGGCCAGCACTTCTTCGGTGTATTTGATAGACATGTGGAAGCAGCGCTTAAATTGCCGTGTAGACATCACATCTCCGTTTAAAGAATGATTTAATCGCGAATCATTTCTGGAAGCTTCTTTTCGTAATCGGTCTGTGTCGGTTTTCCATATCGTCGTGTTATTGTCTGGAGTCTTCCCCCTGGATAAATAATTCATCTGGTTTGTCATCGTGACCCAATGAGAACAAAAAAAAAAAAAAAGAAGATGAATTTAAACTCATGACGTAGGGTTTATAGCAAATATTATAGCTCGAAATGGAGCTATTCATCTATCATACAAATCACACTGCCGCTGAGATGAAAAGAAATACGATAAATGACATTTATTCGGATCGGGTGTGTTTTGTGTTGTATTTCATACAACTATGCTGTGGTTCACTACCTAATTTATATTTTAACGTGTTTTACCATTTAATGCTAGTCAACAGATTAAAATGGAATTTCGCCGACTGAAATCCTCGGCAGTTTTACCTTTGTATAGGTAAAACTTCACGTCTTATTTGGCTTGACGTGCAATAGCGTCACCACCAGGAAATGCTGGCTTACTCCGGTGCTCCGTGACTGAGCAACAGGATGTCAAGGCGGACATACTGTTCCTTTAAATGTTATCTCTCCACGCACACGTTGCAAATGATTACCAAGAACAATGCCCCTACTGCGTTAAAACTGTGTTGTGTGGTGGACGCGATTATACGTCCTTATAAATGTATCTTTATAATGCCTTATGAACTGCTATGTGCTTCTGTAGGGGGTAAGGAAAGAGCGTGATTTTCATGCATTTTGCTGTTTGCCTACAGCAACAGCTTTGAGTACATCGTACTGTGCTAGAATAGTACCAACTCAGTGAATATGTTTATCTCCGGTGGTTCAAAAGTCAGAGGGGAAAATCAAATAGAATACGTAATTTCCTGCGACCGCACATTTGGCGTCCGTTCCCGTTCCTCAGTTGCAGTGGCACGAGCAAATGAGGCGGGATGTGCTCGAGCGTGCTTCACCATGCCTCTCAAAAGTGCAGCTGACCCTTACTCCACCTCTGACAGTGCCACACAGGCATTCGGTCTCCGCTTCTGGTGTCACCGAGGTGTGGTCAATTTTGGTATTTGTGCAGTGATCTCTAGGTCAGGCGTGACTGTGCTGCTCGTATGTACCCTGCTCTTCCTGTGTTTGCCCCATGAAGTCAGATAAGAATAATGTCTCTCCTCATCCACCTGCGAGGTGCTCTGAGACACCAACTAGATACTTATGGATAAAATTTAAGGTGACATTTGTTTATTTGTACGCATTGGATGAGGATAGGTATTCCTCTAAAATCCACATGTAATCAGCAGGGTTCTTTCATGGCCCACTGCAGCCCTGTTTCTTTGTCTGTAGCTATGGCAGCTTTATCTGTATTTTCAGAGCTAGTGCTCCTCCAGTGACACCCTTTGGTTCATCGATGGAGTGTTGACAGGATCTGAGCCACTGCTGGTGGGGGGCGTCCTGTGACTGGGGGTGGTTCAGCAGTTTTTGGTGGCATCTGTGAAGACGGCCATCATCTGAGTGGACGAACCAGTAAGGAAGTCCTTCTGATGGTCAGGAGCAAGGGTAGGTGTGCTCAGGAAAATCAATGGAAAATTTATGACAACGGTTGCCTGTGGGTGTCGTCAAAGACCCCCCTCCCGGGTCTCTGAGTGGATAGAAAGTCCTGGAGCCCCGGCAGCTGTTCCTGGGTGCCCAATGGTCAGGCCTAATAAGCTAGCCTGCTTTACTTTCACTTCCTCCCCCTAAGGGGATGGGCAGTTACCTGGCCCTGGGTTAATGATTACCTGAACAGGATGCTGTGGGAACCAGACACCTGCTCTACCAATGCCATAGCCTCCTTTACCTGAGAGAAGAACTCCTTTTCATTTCAGTTAGCTCCTGATCTTCTGCAAAAGACTCTACTAACATTCTGTGTTCTGTGAAACACTACAGGGGATAAAGCTGAACAGACTCTCCTGATTTTAAGATACACTTCCCTAACAAAAGTCACAAGATATGAAGACGCTGTCAGCTTGGGCATTTCAGCTGGCTTTAGTGCATTGTGAAAGGTCGTCTGATCATGTCTTTCTTACAAAGCCGGTAGTATTCCATTCGATCCCAACCCCACAGTATTAGTTAGCACCACTACTTAACGAGGTTACCTGTACCTGCTAATGCTGCATGTTTGACTCTGTGATGGGCGCTGTGACATTCTAATATGACTCCGTACAAACTGACATGTTTGTGTTTTTCATAGGCATACACGGGCTGATGGGAGAGATCCTCGTGGCTTTGGCCTGTAGTGCCCTTTGTGTTTGATTTGCTAGAAGTGCCCCACGTGATGCATCGCTTTGTTTTGCTTTGACTCTTCTGGAGATTTTGAGGGAAATTTGTTTGTGACCTTCAGACCCACCGCTGCTCATCCACGCTGTCCCAAAAGGCTAACACTTACACGAGGAACAGGTGCATGTTGGCTCTGTGCAGAGCTTAGAAGGCCTTGGAGATGATGTGTGACAATGGCTTCACCTTGCACGGCAGGGAAAGGGTGCAGTTGAAGCATAGGGCTTCTTGTGTGGTCACTTTCATCAGGGGACTCATCCTATGGCTGAAACCCACAGAGCAGATCCTTGAATGTGAGAATATGAGGGGGAGGGGGGAGCCGTGAAGAAGGACTTGGTAGGGGCTAGAAATCACTGGGGACCTCCAGGGTAATGTTCCATCCTTTCCTGGTTGAGTGTCTATGGAGAGAGCGGATTTCTCCTGTACCAAGGTGTTACTGACACAGTCATACCATGGGGGGGGGGGGTCTGCAGGTGTAAAAGCTCCAGTGTGTGTGCCAGTGTACTGAGCCAGCAGGCCCTGTAGGCCCCTCCCAGGTTCCAGAAGCAGGTGGCGGCTCAGATGCAGAGGGGACGTGGGGACAGTGTCGCTGCAGACTGCACAGGGCGAATCCTGTCCTGAGCAGACCTGTGTCCCAGGCAGCTCCTGTTCTCCGTGCTGTCAAAGAACAGCCACGATCGCCTTTCTCTCCGGGACAGACAGATGCCTTTGAATGGTGATAAAATTGCATTACTGTTTTTACAAAGCATGCTTGCTAGATGGTCACAGTAAGCTCCCTGCTCAAAACAGCGTGGAGGTGACCAGACAGTTCCAAGAGAGCCCTTACCACCCCCTCCCCCCGTGAAAACCTTAGGTGGGTGCTGCATGTGTCCTTTTTGCACGATTTAGTGACACTGCCACTGTCCCGCCATTCTGAAAGGTTGTTGGCATTTGTCCGGTGACATGAATGACCAGTGAGAAATGCCAACAAGCAGGTTGATGGGGGATAAAATTACACACCATCTGCCTTCCTTGAGGAACCTACAGGAACTACCATACTGCCAACTCACTGGACCCCCTGTGGGGGTGGTGGTGAGGGTGCCTCCTCTCCTGTTGCTGTGGAGATGTACCCTAATGGGCAGAATGTCCCTCATGCACACTGTGCATTCTGCGACTTTTTGGCAGAGCAGTACAGTGGGCCAGGATACCAAATCTGAAGACTACCATCACGATCCATGGCATCATGTTCGTGGTCTTTTTCTGGTTCTCTGAGCTCTCTCAGCCTCGTCTGGGCCTTCTGTGAACACACCCACACAGCATACGGGAAGCACTGCGCCGTTGGGGGCATGTAAGTGCTGTTGCACTGGTGGGCCTCACCACTAGGACAGAGGACCTTCAAAATTGTGCCTAACCCTAAAAAACTTGGCCCATAGTGCGGTGCTGTAGAGCTCCGCCAAGTGCTGTGAAATGAAAATCCCATAGAAGGAAGAACTGTGACTTGTGAGTCCTCCGTCATGGGCTCATTGGTTAACCCCGTCTCTGCTGCCCATCAGTGCCATGGAGAACCTCTTAGTGTGCCTGCTTCTTAGCCCAGCTCTGCACGTCTATGCAAATACGGGGTGGTGGTTCACTGTCTGTCTTTGATTTCTGGGTGGGACTAGGACTGGGGCTAGGGGCTAGAAAGGTTAGGGGCAGGGCCAGAGGCAATAATGGAAAATCTTAGGAGAGGGGGCCTTGATGTGGATTATATGAAGAAGCTGAGCATACCCCCTTTCCATGGTGTTCAAGGAACCCATCAGCTCCGCAAACATTGGTGTTCTTGATGTCATGAACAACGTCATCGGGGCGCTGGGAGTCGGAGCTATTAGGGGGTCATGTTACGGGATAAAAAACTCCTAATTTAATTGCCACTAACCCCCTTAGGGGTTTGGCAGAGATATTCCCCACTTACACCCCCGCATTAATGAGCCAGTCCGCTTTATCTGGCCTCTGGACATCTGAGGTAAAGGGAATTTGCAACTCGTTTTGTCTTTCGTTGGTATATGTGAGTGAATTAACTGTGGTGCTGTCTCACCTGCAAGGGGGCTTAAAACATTTTAGACCTTAAATCAGAGCTTTCATTTTAACTATTCAGAAAGTCATTCTGTGAGAAATCATTTGTGTGTTTATTGTGTTGGTTTGCATTGACTGATGACTTAAGGGTCACATATTTCTAGATAAACACAAAAAGCTGAAGTACTTTGAATTTCCATCTTGAAAACACATAGATGCTTTCTTGGTGGGCGTACTTAGACTGTCTCCAGTACTAATTTATGCTTTTATTCCTTATGATCAGTGATTCTGAATTAAAGTACAACATTATCGTTTAGAGGAAATGGTTTGATATTTGGGGATGGCTTTCTAATTTTGTTTTATAAAGTAAGAAGAATCTCCTCATGGGGGCTTGAGCAGGTCATCACTAGTTTGCTGTGAATAGCACCACTGCCATTTTTGGCTGGACTTCATGTTGGTTTCCTGTCACATGGCACACAGCACCACTCCCCACGTTCCCATGAGCTGGATTCCAGGTCCTTTTCCTCTGCAGCCTCACCTGAGTTCCTGTGACAGACCCGGGTGATCTGCACCTTCAGTGAAAAGAGCCCCTTTCAATCTTCTCATGAACCTCCCAGCCACACCTGCAGTCACAGAAGGGCTCAAATGTTCTGTCCTGTGTGTACATAACCTTTGGTCCTTCCTCTGTTCCCCAACAGAAGAGCAGTGTTGCACTGTGAAGGTTCCACATCCAGACCCCCTCTAGGTCAAGGAGTGACCTTTGCAGTGCCCTTCATTGAGAATCCTCCACCACCTGTGTGCTAGCCATCAATCGCTCCCCTAGTGGTCAAGCTCAGACGGATAAGGTGACCGTGTCCCATGACTGATGAATCCTCCTCTTTCTGTGCCCAGCAGCACAGTGTGTAGTATAGTGTAGTGTGCAGTGGAACCAGCCAGTTACCATAGGGGAAAGTTTTAAAAAGACCACCTACCAACACTGTGCCTGGAGTTCCCAAGGCCACCATTCCTCAGGCATTCTTATAGGAGAGGACTTGGCTTCTGCCATCCAACTTAGGAACTGCCCAGGGGTCAGGACGTGTGGCGGTCAGATGCGGTAGGCCTTAGACCAGCTTGGAATTAAGGGTGGGTTTGTCAATGATCTCCCAGGAGCTGTGAAGGGCAGCTCAGGCAAGTAGGGGCTTTATAAGGCAGTCCTTCTTTGAGCAGAGGGGCTCTTAGCAGGCAAGGCCAAATGTCCCCCAGTATCGATTAGCTAAGTGGGCCTACCATCTCCCCTGGTCCAGGCAGCTTCACCAGAAAGGTGGCTTCAGAAAATGGTACAGTTCCAAATTTTCTGGGATTAGACTTGCTATTTACCTATCAGGCAGGCTTTGGTTAAGAGTCGGGAGCCCGATGTGAGGATTGGTCTGTCCTGAGAGCTGTGGTCGTAGGTGAGAAATACCACACTCTTCCTCTTGCACTTTTGGGACCTCTTTGTTTCCAAACATTACTCCATAAATGAGAAGTAGGTCTGTTCCCAGAGCAGTTTAGCAGGATGCAGGAGGGGAGACCAGCTGTGACTGGCACATAAAGTTTAGAAACTCACACCGATAAACATGCAAACTCTCATGATGACCTGGTCTGAATGACTAACTCGTTTAATGGTAATTGACCATCACATGTTTGGTTACATTATGTTGGTACGTTCCCTGCCCTGTTTTTGTGGTGCTGAAATGCTGCTCAAAATCCATAGGTGGCTCCTTCTGATAGAGAGACTATCGGCTATCAGGCTCTTCACTGACTGCTGGTGATCCAGGCCCCGTGTGGATGGCAGTGACTTAAAGGCACCAGCTTTTCTGACACAAGTGGACAACTGGGACGATTTGTCTGTCAGAAATTATATGCTGTGACACTGAGGACTCACTGTGGGCCTTGAAACTGCATCAAAAAAAGAAGCATTTACCCAGCATCTGTCTGCTATCTGAGGTTCGATTAAGTAAATTTGGATGAGCCGACCCCCATTTGTATTCT
This sequence comes from Gymnarchus niloticus, assembly GCA_009936485.2. Lineage (NCBI taxonomy): Eukaryota > Metazoa > Chordata > Actinopteri > Osteoglossiformes > Gymnarchidae > Gymnarchus > Gymnarchus niloticus. The sequence goes on along the minus strand of JAACJT020000089.1, from coordinate 1,416,725 downwards.
GCCAAACCAGGCCGCTCTCTTGCCAGGATGGAAAAGAGAGTATGAAAGAACGGGAGAAGTCCAAAGCAGACCTGTCAGTGGGACAGAGCATGTTTGCATCAGTTTGGGGTTGGGGGTGGATGGGGCTGGGTTGACGGTGGGGCCTAAGCACTGTGGCTGGACCCAATGCTGCACTGCACCGCCAGTACTGGCATTTCAGTTTGCCTTGTGACTGCGTGCCTGAAAGTAGCCCTCAAACCTCGGCTAGCTGCCCAGAAAAAAGGTTCACTAGTAGCCCTCAGCCATCCTCTAGCAGTCCTTAAACGTTTGCTAGCAGCACAGAAAGGTGTGCTAGACGCTTTGAAACGTCTGGTAGCAGCTCTTAAACGATGGCTAGCATTCCAAAACATTCATTAGCAGCCCAGAAAGGTGTATTAGCCTCCTTGAAATGTCTGGTAGCAGCTCTTAAACGATGGCTAGCAGTCCAAGACATCCACTAGCAGCCCAAAAACAGTCAAACATCAGCTCTTTGCCATCCACTAGCAATGCCTAGAAATCTGCTGTTTGCAATTAAACATCCATTAACAGGCTAAAAATGTATGTTAACGTCCCTTAAATTTTTCCTAACTAATAAAAACACTGGCATTGTCTGTAATTCTAGTGTGAGGCCCCCTCCAAGGACCAATGTATATGTAACCAGACAGGTTCAGGAAAATGACGTTAACCTCGTTTTCCCTGGGGGCTTGACCATGGTTTACAGGCCTAGAACACAAATTACTATCTTTAGAGTCAGCCAGGTGTGTCTTCACCTTCAGCCTCTCAAAACACCGTGGCTCGGAAAGAATCAGTGCATTTCGCGAACAAGATGTGGCCCTTTTACTTGCCGCTAAATATTTGTCTGGATTGTCTGTCTGTATAGATAAACAAGATTCCTTTAGCAGAGCCAGGGGTTTCAAGGTTTCTGAAAGGGAAAAAAAAATAAAAAATTAACGCTGAATTATGGATCAGGGCTGAAAATAGATTCACACTCTGAAGCAGTTCCTGAAATATTTAAATGTACAGTTTGCTGGCTCCCGTTGATGTTCTATTTCTATTTAAAATTCATTTCAGCCTCCTTTTTTCGCTGTTAAATTGCAATCTGCTAATTAGAAATCCCTATCAGTATGTCGGCAGTGTGTGTGCGTGCCTGTTTCACACTTCGAGTCTTTAAGTGTGTCTAATGGGCGGCACAGGCACCAGGGAAGTGGATTTGTTTCTGTTTGTGTGGGGTGGGGGGTTTGGTCTTTTCCCTATACAGAAGGGCACAAAGCTATGGTGTTTGTGCAGCCGGGGGGGGGCTGTGTTTTTCAGGGTTGCACCTGAATGTCAACATGGTTCGATATAAAGTATTTAAAAGGTGATTTTTCGTTGATTATATTACCGTTATGCTTTTAATTAGCACGCCTGTAAAGCAGCAGAGTGTGTCTGCAGCACCTGGAGAAGCAGTTCTACCCTAGCGGGGTTCTTCACACTCCGTATGGAGCGTTTCAGACCCCCCCTCCCAGGAAAACGGGAGAGTCGCACCTGCCTGTCTTTGGAAAGACAGTTGGCTTCAATTATTTCACTCGCTACTTTGAAAACTTTTTTTTTTCTCTCTCTATCGCAGGCCTCAGCTGAAACACTTCTTGTTTTTTCTTTTTTGGACACTGAATTGTGTCTGACTTTTGGATGGCGTCCGAGTACGTGACTAAGGACTCACATGTACATGTTGCGCTTGTGTGTGTGTGCGTGCGTGTGTCTGAGCTGCCTCCAAGATCTCGTGGCACAGTTGCTCAGGCGCTGTGCCCGGGCTGTGTCCGGTCCTCCCTAATTAGTCTTCCCTGTTCCATACTTTTACCCCCACCCTCTCTCTCATCTGCACATCATTTCAGTTTTAACGTTCCAATTAGCAACAACAAGATAATGACAAGCTTAAATGTTGCCTCTCTTACCACTTTTCCACGTCAGACTCGTCTCCCTTTCCCTCATAGGAAAATGTAAAGGAACAGAATGCCTCTGCACCTCTCAAAATCAGGCGCTTGCGCGAGATGGAGGGAAAGCCTCCAAGCTGGGCGTGGCTTGGGCGGAGTGACACCATGGGGTGGGTTTACTACATATTAACCCGGCAAGAGTGGAACGAGATCACTCCGATCGGCCGCCTTGAAATTTGATGTTAGGCTTGCATTGTCTAAAAATATCCATCTTTTTTTAAAGAAGTGGCAGATAACTAGGTCATCGTCTGAGAAGCACAGCACTTTTCCCCATGCATACAATGAATATTGAAAACGGGGGGGTGGGGAGCACGGGTTCCAAGGAAGAAGTGACACGGGAGGTGAACAAACAGGAGGGAATGTGGGGCGTGCATGGGTGTGTGTGTTCTGAAGAAACTGGGCCAGTGTACTCCCTAGAATGAAGCAGTGGATCGCATCTGGGTGTGGCAGCTAGGAACAGGAAGTCAGGCACCCAGCAGTCGACGTGTCAGGGGCTTTTCTGTCAGTGCTTGGCCACACATGACCGTGTGCCGCGCGTATCAGCTCACGTCCGAGCACCACTGATCTCCCAAGCACACAGACAGATGTGTTTTTCTTCTCTCTCTCTCTCTCTCTCTCTCTCATTCTTCCTTCTTATTTATTTTTTTTCCTGGTTCCCTTGTGCTCTCTTTAGCAAGGCAATAAATTAAAGTCTTTGCATTGAAGTAAGACAAGGCTGGGTAAGCATGAGAATTTACACGCTGTCAGATGCTGGCTGCTTCTGTGGTTGGGGGCAGCCCTGCTGTGCCTAGGTCCCTTACAAGCTCCACCCCATAACCCTGATTCATAATCCCAGTATCCAGTACCCCAAGTACTGGAAGTACTGGACCCCAAGTCTCAGAAGGCAAGCTTCAGCATTGGTGTGGGCGGGGAAAGCAAGCATTCAAATAGGGTTTGGGACACATGTTGAGGCAAACAATGGAACAGACAGGGCAAAGCATGTAAGACAGCCATCGTGGCCCAATGGAAACATCATGAAAAGATTCCTCTGCCTTCCCATTATCCTTCCTTTACTGGTCAGTCTATAGCAGTGCAGAGACATGATGAGATCTAATGTTAAATCTTCAATTCCTGTGCATCTGGGGCTTCAATGGCCCTGAGTTCATTAAGCTGACACTGTCATTGAGGGCAGCCACACAGGATCACCACACAAGGGGGGGCGATGACGATAGAGAGAGGTGGGGAGAAGGAGAGAGAGCGAAGGTTGAAGAGGGAGGGAGAGACGGAAAGTGCAAGTGAAAAGAAGATAGAGAAAAAGCAAGTTTGAGGGAAAGAGAGAGTGATAAAGAAACTGGGAGAGAAAGAGGGAGAGAGGGTGTGAGGTGGAGAGAAAATGGGAGACAGAGAAAGAAAGAAAAAGGATGAGCGAGACAGCAAAAAGAAGTGAATGAGATTGAGAGAAAACGAGTGTGAGTGAGATGGAGAGAGATGCTGGAGAAGCTGTTTAGCACTCTGCGAACCCAGCAGCATGAAAGTTTAATGAGCAGACGTTCACTCAGGCAGCCCAGGATCTGTGTGTGTGTGTACGGCCGGTCACAGTAGACTCCGCTCCCAAGAATAGAACGCTCATTGCAGCCTCTCGTACCTCAGGCCGCAGCCGGACTGTCACCTGACAGCACTCGCACTCCAAACGACCGGCAGCATACGTAGGCGTGTGGCAGGCTGTGCTAGGAAAGATCTCCATGTTTGAGCAGACGCTGCTGTGAGCGTGACTGCGTGTGTGTGTGTGTGTGTGTGTGGGGGGGGGGGGGGTGTGGGGGGGGGGGGGGGGTTTAATGAGGGTGTTGTAGA
>JAACJT020000089.1:1381592-1411780 GCA_009936485.2 Gymnarchus niloticus | reverse complement strand
TCAGGAGGACACTTTGCCTCTTTATTATGCTGTGATTTTTCGGTTCGCTACTTTTGGATAACTCCGCTTCTGGGGAACGTTAATGGACGCTTCTGTAGAAAGGAAGTCAGGAGCAAAGTGAAAGCCCTCGGCTTCATGGGAAGTGCATCAACATGGAAAGACAAGATCACGGGCGATGGGCACCCCGTCTCAGGATGTATTTTAAGAGCAGTTTCTGCAGGGTGGGGCATGTGACTCTCTTGGCAAGGGTGAACCTTTTTTATCAAGTGGAAAGTACCAATTGGGAAAAGCATCGATGTCATACTGATCTGGAGGACCCCCCCATCATCAGACCGGCCAATCCCAGCCAAGACCCACTGTCGAGTGGAGTCATGTTTAACTGGTGGTAAACGTGGTAACCTTGGTGTACTTTGTGACACTTGCCAAGCTCTGATTGGTCCACACAGGCCATATTCTGACACGTGGCCTCAGTCTGGTTTACCCACATGCATCATTTGAGGCATGTCAGATTGCAGGTACCCTCCCTCAGGGTCCTGGAGGGGTCACTTCTCCTGCAGTTTTGGGGTAAGTGGAGACCGGAGAAGGGCCTGGCGGTGTCGGCATTATGATGGGGGAGGAAGGGCACCCAGCACTGCTTGTTTGACAGCTAATTGTGGGAATAGCAGAGGTTTCCCCATAGCCGTGCCTGTAAGACCTGTGCCCCCTGCCCCCCATTGTGGTTAGGCTCCAGATGAATTTCCGTCCAAGTCCTCAGCACATCCTCCAGTGGCTGAAGTAAACATCCACCTTTACTGCCGTTATCTGCTTTGATTAAAAGTGCCCGTAAAGAAGACAAACAGGATTTATTACATACCTTCCAGCCCTCCTCATTCTCTCACTCCTTTCCCTTTTCACACACTCTTCCAGTTCCTGTGTTCAAACTCCCCCTCTTTACCTTCCTCCTCTTCCTGCAGGAGAACAATGCACAGTCAGTGGTAGTGTTCATCCTCAGTTTTATACTTCCTACTCGCAGCACATCATACGCGATCTGCCCTGATACGCAAGGAGCAAAATCAGGCCCATCGCCGTGGTTTCATGACCGTGCTGTTCGAAATTCCATTGAGGAAACATTTTCAACATTAGTGCTCACTGCAAATAATCAGCGTGGTGACGAGATGGATATAATGAATGACACGCGTTTGATTGATAGCCACACAATAGGAAAATAAGTGATACATTCAGCTGTTACAGGATCTATAACGCTTTTCAAAGTAAGCTAAAAATATGTAAAGTAATTATTAACTTCAGTCAGTTGTGACCATCTGTCTCTTGCAGTTTCAGTAACACATTTAGGGATAATGGATTAGGTTGAATCAGATTTGATTGGACGAGATGCTAGGACATCACAAAGAACAGAACCAATCAAATGGATTAGATTATATTACATTACACTGAATAGGAAAGGATTGGACTAGGAAGGTCCGGCTACTGAAGCGTCAGTGTATTTGTTTTGATAGTGTGTGAAGGAGCTCTACTGGTTCCTGTTTGTGAGCAGCTCTGAGAATAATAAATCTGTACTGGGCCTTGCAGAACATGGTCATTGAGTGTTTGCAGTGGGTTTAAAGTGAGCTATGGCTGGGGGGGGAGTGAGGACAGACATCCCTGCTGGGACTGTCTTGATGGGCCAGGGGCCAAGGGGCTGAGGGTTGGGCCCACAGCAGAGGAAGGTTGCAGAAGGAGCTCTCCTGGAGTGTTACTGTAACAATGCTCACGTGCGGTTTCACGTTCAGCGTGTATCCCGGGGGAGGGGAGGAAGACGTGGAGGGCAGACGGTGGCTGGCAGGCGGCACAGAGAGCTCCGGCTTTCCCCGGCATCGTGTGCCGAAATTTGGGCTGGGTCTGCAGGGCTCAGGTGCGGGCGGGGAGAAGCCTGCTGACGTCGCCATGCTAGGCAGGAGACGCACATGAATACGCACAGCGATTAAAAATTCTTACGGGTGTGAATCTGAAGTGGGAACGTGATTTCTCCCTGGCTCCCAGATTCCAGCCCCCACCATAGCTCTTTGTTCCTCTCACTCCTACAGTGCTGCTGCTCGTCACGGCCCTCCGAGGGGGTATTTATAGACTGTTTTGGAAGCATCAGTCCTCTGTCAGTTAGAGAGCCCACACGGGCTGTTTTACAGCCTCCTTCTCCAGACCAAAATAGCAAAGGTGTCGAGCAGATGCTCGGGCACGTTAGCACGAGGGAGTGGCAGCGCCAACAATGGGAACTCGCCCAGACCAACGCTGGGGAGCTGGGGTGTACCTGTGGCAGGGGGTCAAGGGTCGGTGGCATTGCGGTTACACGTAAGCGCCCACGTCATGTTGTGGAACACTGGCATGAATTCTGAGGTGAGCTGGAGGGTCAGATGGGTCGGGCCTTGCAGGACAGCGACGGAACATGGTCGATGGTAGAATGGATGTTCGCTGTGTAAAAAGGACAGGTAGCGAGAAGACGGTCATCTCAGGTTACGGATACGAGCGAGTCTTTCCGGCAATTGCGGGAAGGGTTAATAAAACAATCACATCTCCTTTAATAGCACCAGGCACGGTTAGTGCTTTGCATAGAATAACAGATGGAAAAGTATCTGTGGGGATATCAGGCAATCAGATGGTGTCTGGAAGGTAAAACAGTAGAACGGTCTAGAAAGGTTCAGAGAGCAACGGTAACGTTACACAGCAAATCAGCAATAACAAAACACGAGGATGATATTGATTTAATATCCGGCTGATAACTATATAGATGGACTCAGGGGCAGGAACATCCATGCAGAAGAACAAGCTGTCTGTTGGGCTTAGCATGAGGAAGAACTGGCCAACTCAGAGGAGGCTAATAATGAAGGCATTGAACATTGTGAAATGTCAACCGGTGGGGGTTGGGCTGCCACTTTCAGTAAGGAGAAGACCCTCTCCAATACCCACCATACTGCATGGAACCCCGTATTTCATGTGATTCCATGGATGAGGCCGCTGCTGATTGGTACTGCAAAAGGATGTGGTGCACAATCTCACAATTTATGGGGAACCCTGGGCTGTCAGAGGTTGCTGGCCACACTCTGCCTCACCCTGTAAATCTCTTTAGTTGCCGGAATGATCACAGTAGGAGACCCGGTGCCCCATGTGTAGATAGTCTGTAGGTATGCTAATGTGAAATGGTGTCGGTTGGGTTGAGAAAAAGCCTGGTCAATGACGGGCTTCTGACCAGCAAGTTACATTGAATGGGAGAAAGCGTTCACCAGCACGAGATCATGGTTACATCTGGTGCACGGAAGGTCTCTCGGGATATCAGCAAAGACCTCTCCACCATTTTTGTTTATATTTAAGGTCAAGCGTACTCAGTGTCTGAAAGCCAGAAGGAAATGTTGTGAAGGGAATAACTTAATGATATACTGGTTAAGTCCACGTTAAAAGCCCATTATATAAAAAAGGTGGTCAGCTGTAGTATTCTGTGTTTGGCCCAGCTGGGTGTCGGTTCAGCTTTGAGTAGGAGCTGGACTTCTTGTTCAATCCTCCAGCTCAGCACCATCCATTACTTCTTTCATCTGCCGCTGGATTTACCACACAGAGGAATTCTGGGAAATCATCTTAGGGTCCAGGTAGCTCCCAGTGCCCGTTCAGTGATATAAAATCAGGACAGTTTTCACAGGGCCAAACAAGCATCTATTTTTGTTCAAGAACAGTATTGATCTGATATGAGCTTCAGTTGCGGGATATTTTTGGGATTTCTGCAGGGAGGAAACGGTTTTCAGTTGCAGTGCATGGAAATGAAAATAACCTGTCCTAAAAAACAGCCTATATTACATTTATAACTTCCGTTTGATTCTTGTCAATTCGCTCACTATGAGAAGGCTGACGGGAGCTCCTCCTCCCAGAGAAAGACCCAGAATCACGTGATAGCACTTGTCTCATGTGAGGTATGAGCCAGGAATCAGCTGACAAGACAAAAATAGCGCTCCCTCCTGGTCATTTTTAGCTGCACTACCCAAGGGGTGGCTCTTCTAACACGTGACTGGTGCCAGACTGGTGCAGGGGTGGGCAGGGAGAGGGTGTTCCACTGGGATAGGTCCTCTTTTTACCTCTTCTATTCCTGGTGGGTTGCCTCTTGACTCTGTGAAGCTATAGGTCCTGAGGTCCATGTGTAGGTAGCTCCCACTTGCCCTGTTGAATCACCCTCCTACACAGTCAGGGTGTCCACCCCTCCCGTCACGATTAACGTTGACGTGTTCGTTCTGTGTGGGCCTCTGGCTGCTTCTGCTGCCCCTTTAGGATGGGAGCCCTGGGATAGGAGAGGAGGCCGCAGTGATTTCCATTAGAGCAACACTGAACCTGCTGTAGCAAGGGAAACACTTCCCACCCCAAAGGACATCCGCGGCAGTCACATGACGGGCACTCAAATCAAGGTGGAAAGCTTCCAGGAACTCTGGAGGAGGAGCACCTTAATAAAGTCCTGCCCCCTTTAAAAAGGTATTCCCTTTTGGAAGGGGTCATCCATCAGGGAGGGGCGACAAGGGAGACAGTGGATGGTGTCTTAATCACATCAGCTTCAGGAGCATGTGGCTCTGCCCGGCTCGTGGGGAGACCTAAATCCGGCAGGCTTTTCTGTTATTAGGAGCTCTCCGGTTACTCCAGAGCCATGTCCCCCAGGTCCTCGATAACACAGACTCGGCTATTTCGCCAGTACGGTTGCCAGATGGTGTCTTGGTAACTGGCACCACCTACCTGTTGGTGAAGAGGTCTGACAGTATGCAGTCTTAGGGGGGGCAACTTGTGGATTAAAACCCTGCCCTTCTGCTGGACATTCTGGGTCCAGTTGTTGGACTCGGGGTGGGGGTTCTTTTTTGGGGGTCAGGCTGAGTTTAGTTCTTGGGTGCAGTTTGGGCTCAGGGCTCTGGGGTGGGATAAGAGAGGTGGTGAATTGTCACGACTCTCCCTGTCACTAAGGCAGCTGCCACCCCCCTTTTCCTCCATGTTGAGGGAAGCGGTGTCAGAACAATATGATGGCTAGCTATGTTGGCACGCTGATGGGAAGTGGGGTGGGTATCATCTGGCTAAGTGTGGGATAGCAGGAGGGCCAGCACGGGTACCAGAACCACAATCGAAAGGTCTGCCAGCGCTGGTGTCAGTTTCTGGCGTAGCAGTACCACGTTTAATCCACACGCTTCTTTGGGTTACTCTGGCAGTGACTGGGGTGTGATGTGGTGAAAAGGAACAGATTTGGAAAGGAACTCCTCGAGAGAGGGGATTGAAAAAAGACTCGGAGCAGATGGGGTGAGAGGGTAGGAGGAAAGCGTACAAGATGGCCACACGGCAACGGACTGCCACATGCTCCCCACTACGAGGGCCCAAACGTGTGCTGGTGGCCCGGGTACCACTTACGTTTCGCCTGGAAACAGGACGGCACAGAGGGTGGAGGTGTGGGAAGGCAGCCCCGCCCTGGACGATGCCAGCCAAGCACAGCTTTTTTTTTGGTGTGGTGTAGGCGCCATATGCCAGCACTCAGCATGGGAGAGAGGCACAGCGCCCCCAGCTGGTCTGTTTATATAAGCGGAAAGAGCTGCGGAAATAGGCCAAGCAGGGCCAGGGCCAAGTTTCTGACCCAGAGAGCTAAGTCGGGCCCGATTCGCTTGGGAACTGGGTGTCCTGGAACCTCTGCTGCCTTCCAGCTCTGTTTACGGAGAGTGGGAGGGGGAATATGGCAGACTAGTGGGACCGGTGGCGTTTGAACTGGCCATGCTGGTAAGCTGACTGTGTCCAAGTCCTTGCAGCATGTAATCGATGAGCATGGCGCGGCAGTGTGACAGCAAACATGCGATGGGCACCACGGGGAAGCATGCCGAACACACGGGCGGCACACAGCCAAAGTTCAAGCCAGCTCAGATGAACTGATTTATCTGTTCAAACTCCATTTCACTGGCCCTCCTATTGGTGCACTCAAGATCTCCTTCCTGTTGAATTTCTTCCTCAAATTCTGCCTGAATTTCTTGTCCTTTTAAGAGTACCTTTAAAGGTCTCCCACACCTTTAAGAATCTCCTGTACCTTTAAGAGTTTTTTTTTCTTTTCCCTGTACCTTTTTTCCCTGGGGTGTGTAGTGCTGTTGACCACTGGTAACTGCTAATCCATTTGGCATGTGCACATGGCCTCATGTTAGCTTGCACTCACACTTGCCGCATGGAAACCCATCTCTGAAGCCTCTGACTCTTTGGTGCTGATGAACAAAACCCAGAAACTCCGAGTCGAATGGGCTGTCATCCTCAGAGTCAACAGTGTTATATGATGAACAGTTAGCAGGCCAGATAATTACGCTTGGCGTGCGGCAGGAACATCTTTCCTTAATTAAACACGTCTAGCTGGTTGTACAGTTCCTGAGCAGCAATCCCTAATTTTTAAGGCCGTAGGCCAAATGTAATGTCCTCTCCCAGTGATCCTCTTACATCTTTAACACATTCGGTCTTCCTTATCATGAAACAGTAAAACAAACTGTCTTGCTGTTCTGTAAGGTAACTTTATCCCAAGAGCGGTAAAGTAGCATTGCTCACATAAAAGTAGCACTGCCTCCTGCAGTTTTGTGAGGTACGGCCAAGCACAGCTATGAATTTTAATCTTGAGATGTATGGGGTGTTATTAGATTAAAGCGCACAGTACTGGCACGCTGATACTCTCTGTTGCGCTAACTGGCAGTTTTTTAATAAAATGAAAAACAATGTTTTATTTTTAAGGTCTGTTATTACGTCCGTTCTGCATTAGCTTAATTGCAGTTCTTCAGAAGATCCTGGCAGCGGCCGTTAAGAGTTTGGCATTCGATGTTATTTTTCAATTAAGGACTGGGTGGGGGGTGGGTGGAAAGGTACGGCAGCATGGCGACACGTCACGGTCGTCAGGGCTGTCACCGCCAATGAGGCCCCAAACGGTTGCCCGTCTCTGCTGTCGTCACGCCGCCGAAGACGCTTCCGAAGTCACAGTCACCGTCCAGTTCCCCCGGGTGGCACTCTGCTGTCGCTCTGCGTGTCATGTGGACCACGAGCGCTGTCCTCAAGGCGTGGGCTCTGGGCTTTCTTGGTTGGGGCGGAGGCATGTCCACAGCTCTGAGGATCTGAGTCCGTTTTGTGAGCCGAGGAAACGCTGGGGGCGGAAGACGGCGGACATGGCTACCTTTTTACACACCAGGTATTTCTCAAACCCCCCTGCCCTCCACCCCCAGCCACTATAATTCTTTGAGGTTTTTCGGAGCTGCAGTTCTGGTGCGCTGTTTGGGAAATTTGGGTGGCATTATGAAACGGGATGGTGTTTTAATAATCTAAGTATTTTCGTTACGCCTCGAACCTTGCCCAGTTTGTGTGCATCGGCCAGAATTACAAGATATATTAATGGAAAGGTTATTGTGGACGGCCCCCGTCTCCGTGCCACTGTGTTCCTTGTTTATACGGAACAGCGCAGAGAGATTTGGCTGGAATTCTGTGCCATCCTGGATTTGGCTGGATTTCTCTACCGTCCCGTCAGGGTGCTTCGGTCGCCGGGACCGGGGTGCATCATGATGGCCGGAACACAGAGAGCCGGTCCGCGTCAAAGCGGGCAGAGCAGGTGCTCGGGCAAGGCGTAGCGGGCATGCTACTGTCGCAGAGCCCGGACTCCCAGCATCCCTCCCCAACTTACATCAGTTTCTCATTGGCCACTGGATGTTCTGCTCTTGAATAGCACTATTTAAAAAGCTGGCTTTAGTTTTATTCTTCTTCAAACCCCAGCAGTAAGGATGGCTCATCTGTGCTGCACCCAGCACGTGACGTCAGTGCAGAAAGGAGCCCTGTCTTATCGTATGCGTGAGGCGGATGCTTCTGCGTTTCCCGGCCGCTCCCTGATTCATTCCCAGAGCGATGGAGTGAGTCATGTCATTTGGGAAACCGACTCGTACCGCATCGTGGAAAAACGCAAAGGCTATACATGATTCTGCCCCTCTTTTATATACTGTGGATCTACAAACATAGATTCAACGGAAAATAGGAAAAACACGGGTCCTAGATAGCGGGCAGGGAAGACCTCAGATGGAATCTGACAGCAGATTCGAGGTTATGAAAGGAAAGCCAGTCACAGTTGGTGGTGCTTATTCAGGACGAATGAGTTCCCTGCGTGCAGTCAGTAGCTGTAGCTGTTCCATGTGAGCGAGGCCCCGGTGACAAAGCCCATCTAAGGCGACAAGCGCGGCTTACTGCCTCCGGTCTCACTGGCTCCACAGGCAGCCTGTGCAATGTCGGCGATCTAGCCTGGGTGCTGCGGCAACTGTGCAGCTTTGGGTTTGGCCGATTCGGGCAGCAGATGGAACGGTATAAGAAAGCTAATGTCAGCCTTTTGACTCACCACCAACCACTCATGCGGTCACATGATCAATCTGTAGCTACCGACACCCCTAACTGCCTGTAAAATCTTGCTGGCCAATTCCATGCATGCTGACCTGGGGTGCGGAATCGAACCTGCGACCCTAACTCCCGAGCCACCGTGCTGGAGTCGTATTTTAGAGTCCACCCTTTAAAAGCTCTGAGCTGAGGAATAGTATACCCCTTACCTGTCACTCCAGAACCCCTCTGACTATACTAATATCTCAGTGTTTCAGACTCGAAGGACGGCCATTGCGGCTGCCTCGGGGTCCGAGTTAGACACCGCCTACGATGATAGTCAATGGTTCTTCATTTGATGGGTTGTTATCCGTGGAAAAGACCCATTAAGCAACAGAGGAGACCAAATGAAATGAGATGGCAATTAGTAGCTTCCCCTCAAGCTTAATTAAGACACAGTCTCAGGCCAAGCAGTGGAGACAGGCTGGCGGCTGTGGGGAGGGGAGGGGGTCATGACACCTGCGTAGAGTAGGTCGTGGGGACTATGTTTCGGTCAATAGTTCGAACATGGATTTATTCCTCAGGGGACTTGCTCCACCCAAAGTGTTATGGCTGAATTTCAACACAAGTGTTTCATAATCTCCTCATTATGCAAACTTCACTTTCGTGATGCATTAAAACTGAGGCTGGATTATGGACGGAGACCCGTGGGACCAGGATCTAGGACCCTCAGACAGCCAGAGGCCTTGCAAAGCCTCAGGCTTGGTGGCCCCAGATGACCAAAGGAAGTTGAATGCCAGGGGGTCTCCAAAAACGTGTGCCCAGCGGCCTTGTGTGACTGTCACATGCTCCTGGTTAAAGCTTGTCTGGAATGAAAAAAGACAAGTGTTTCACTGACGCTAGTCACTTCTGAGAGAGTAAGGTACATGTAACCCTTGGGGCTGTGGAGGCTGGGGGTTCATCAGTAATCTCCATTTGCTGATTTCGGAGGGAAATGCACTCTGTCCTCAGCCTACATGCCACCCCACCCCTGATTGTTACAGTATGTGATCTGTGCATACAGGTCTATTTAAAGGCACTGGAGTACCACACACACACCACATACCTTCCGTAAGATGGTCACTGAATCATTTTCAGCTTCTCTCTAATACTGATAAACTGAGTTTTTGATTCCTCACTCTTAAAGTTTGTTAACTGATTTTAACACTGTCTGCATTCAAATTAACATCAGCAAGCTGGATTTTGTAGCGAACACCTTTTTTTGTAAATGTTAGCCAGGCTGTTAGCATTACACACATGTGCTGTCAGATAGCTAGCGTAATGCTCCTATTGCTGCTCCTATTACGATATCCTGTTCGTAAAGAGAAAGTTTCTAATTTTTTTTGTTGGAATCCCTCTTTAACGTTCACAAGTGCACAAGCGTGACGGCACCGATAACCGAATACAACATAACCTGAGTGTGAAGTGGTGCATTCTGTCTTCTCTGCTGCTTTGCTGCATCCTCTTCTACCCCAATTCCAATTCCCTTGTCACTTTGTTTTATTTCACTACAGATTTTATTCCCCATTGTTATCTGTGCGTGCAACCATTTCCTACAGAAAGATAAGGAATTAAAGAAACACGTTTCTCTACGTCTAAGATATTATTAAAGTAATGACTCACAAAGTGGATTGTGGGAATTCTGTGTGAAATGGCTGATTGCCTTACTGTGAAACTCGAATTCTGGGCTGGCACTTTGTATCCACAGACACTCTGTGGTGAACCTTTGGCTTCAGAGGGCGCAGGTATTTCTTAGGATGATGGGCCTGAGGCATTTGCTTCCTGGTGTCTATCGGTGTTTGGTTTGGTCTCAGCTCACAGCCTTTGTAGCCACTTGGATATCATTAGATGTGTTTTCAAAGTCTTTGAAAAGCCTGGTGTCTCCTTAAGTGGCAATGAGTCATGATGACATCACTTCCCCTTGACCCACGCAACTCAGGAGTTCAGTATACTAAACTGTCACGTGTGAACCGCCCTCCATTCCCAGGGGGCAGCCCCGGCACCGATCGATGTGTGCCCTGTGACTGCCATGTGAATTTACAGCCCTGTGGGGCATAAATAAGCCATCAGAGACTGGATGGACTCTGTTGGGTTAGTGTGTTCAGCCTCATGGCAAGCGTGCTTACTTGCGAGCACAGTAAATCACGCATGAGTTATGAGGCGACACCCAGCCCTTCTGGGTGTGACGTTTGCGACCGGCGGTGTCACGCTCATTGCTTATGCGGAAGGATGCTCCGTGCCAGCGCCGTTTTGGAAGCGAGAGCGCCTCACGTGGGCGCAGCTCCTCATCTGCATTTCACAGGAGGGTTATTTTGGTCGTAGGACAAAAGCCGGGCGAGTGTTAGAACGGCGAGGGGGGCCGCTGGTGGGGTTTGGGGATGGGGGCGGTAAAGTCTGGCTCTTCTCTTCTTTTTCTGCCTAACTTTGTGTTTCAACTGTCTCAGCACAGTGCCTCATTGGGTACTTTCTAAGTGGCATGAGTCTGCCAAAAAGTCTTTAATCTGCTAAGTGCCCAGGCAGAGGCGAGGCCATCCGTGTGGCAGTGGCTGTGACGAACAGGGTGAATGCAGCAGGAGTGTCTGGGCCAGCTTTAATGCCCTCTAGCTCAGGCCTTTTCTCAAGTGAGTCGGAGTCTTCACTCACTCTGCACATGACTGTTAGCTTGATGCTTTGCAATGTGGTTCAGTCCAAACGGGTCTAAATGGGTCTTAGGTCCTGAATATGAGACCCCTGCATTCCGGACTGACGTAGACTTGGAATGTAAAAGTTTAAGTAAACTAATGATTTTTAAAGGAAATGCCTTTGGCAAAGATTTACTCAATAATGTGAAGTAGCCTCCCCCGACCTGGTACTGGACCCCCTCGTGATAGTCTCTCTCCTGTTACCTATCTCCGTCTGGCACCCCTCCACCAGCCTCCGTTTGGCACACTCTATCCTACTTGGTACACTCCAGACCTATTAAATTAGCCCAATCCTGGCCAGCGGAGAGGTCTTCAGGAGACTGCTCAGGGGCCAGGTGTCAACGCTAGCGAGAGTGGGATGACAGTCATAGGTCACCTGCAGAGTGCTGGATGGCAGGAAAGTCCCAGGATGGAAGGTGTCACCAGGTTCTGAAAAGGCCCAGGGACAAATGGGGGGGGGGGGGGGGGGTTGTCACTGACTGCTGAAAGGTCCCAGGGACGAATGGGCGGGTGTGACCGAGCTCTCAAAGGTCCCGGGGACATATGGGGGGTGTCAGCAAGCATTGTCATTGGTCCTGTCACATAAAAAAAACCAAGAAAAGCAGGGTATTCGGACAGATAAGAGGCACTGTGCTCTTTCACCTGTTCAGCATGCTGTGGTAACGTGTCTGTCTGTCTGTCTACCTGTCTGTTTGTCCACACTTGCCAGTGATTATCAGAGACTGTTTCTATCAGTATGTGTTTGCCTGTCTGTCCATACCAGTCAGTGTCCCGCAAAGCCCATTTGTATCTGTCTGTCAGTGTCTGTCAGTGACTACCTGTCTGTGTTTTTCAGTGACTTATACTCTGCCCTCTCCCCTTGTTATCAGAAGGCTGCACCAGCAGTTTGAGAGCTACAAGGAGCAGGTGCGCCGCATCGGTGCTGACACACGGCGCCAGCAAAGCCTGCACAAGGACGACGCGCCCACCTGTGGCATCTGCCGCAAGACCAAGTTTGCCGACGGCTGCGGGCACCTCTGCTCCTACTGCCAGACCAAGTTCTGTGCCCGCTGCGGTGGCCGGGTTTCCCTGCGCTCCAACAACGTGAGCCCCCCCACCACCCGCCCGTCCGCCTCCGTCCGGCTCTGTGTCTGTGTCTCCGTCTGCTTGTCTGGCTCACTCGCCCACCCCTGTCACCCCGCCTACATACCGTCCCCGTCCGGCGCCCTCAACTCACGGTATTTCCCATGTCGTCGGTATTTTTATGGAAACGCGCCGCACGTGCAATTCGCCTTGCCTTCTGCAGTGCGTCCGCCTGCGTCCGCCGCGGCTCTATTCGCCACACTGTCTGCGAGGTGTTGACACATGGGACGGTGCCCCTGCCCCTCCCCCTGTACGAAGTATGACGGTGTCGGCTGGCACGCATGCCCGGTGGTGCCCTGCAGTCTCTGCCCAGGGGCCACTTTTGCACAGGAGCACCGACACAGCTGCATGTGAACCCCGATCACCCCATGTAATTCTTTAAAATTCAATGTGTCAAATTTAGAGGCAAAATGACACATAGTCAGGTCAGTAAAATTATTTAAAACGTTTCTCCATAACTCAGTTCGTATGAGCTTAAGCTATTTCTCATGTTGTACACATGCGTGTGATGTAATGCCCATTTCTGCAGGTACTCTGATGCCAGAGGATGCTGGTACTAGGCAGTGAGATCTTTAGTCTTTATGCCTGCTCTTTTATCTCTGGCACTTTGGGCCAAACTGTACGAATGACTTACCAAATGACCCAAATAGACTCAAAATTCTCAACACCATTAAAAACCCCTTGTGATGAAATCATTTTCTTCAGTGAGGAAGCATCATTCATTAATGGATCCATGGGATGTGGCATCATGACAACCTGCCAGGAAAGCTGCTGATGCTGGGGTCCATGATGGGGGGGGGGTCCAGGAGTGCTTCAGTGTAGCACTGATCAGCAGTAGAGTGGACTTGGAAAGGTTAATGAGGTATTAGTCAGGGGGTGACCATGCTCACTGATAGTACTGGGGATCTTAAATAGGAACATGGCAGAAGAAGTGGGGGCAGGCGCTACAGGAAATCCCTCAAATGGTTCCCCCCCGGAGCTCGATATTTAGTGATGCCTCCCCTTGGGGACAGCTGCTGCTGAAGCCAGCACCCTAATTAGTGTTTATCTGTAATGAGGAAGCATAAGGAAGCAGGTAGGAGGGAAGGCCTTGATGTTTAGGGGAGGCACCGGGACGCGACAGGAGTGGACAGGAAAGGGTAACAGGGAGATAATTGTCTGAGGTCTCCTGAAGAGGCAGGATGCTGGAAGGGGGGTGGGCGGAGTACAGGCACATGGGCAGTGCTCTGGGTCTGGAGGAAGAAGAGGAGAATGAGGAGGTCCTTGCTACCTGTCCTAGCAAGCTGGTTCAGGCTGAGCCCCAGATATAAATCGGCATATGCCCCCTTTCCTGCTCACTGGTGCCGCCCTGCTGGGCTGAACACCGGTGAGAATAAGAGACCCCTTCTGGGCTGGCCAACCTGGCAGACTGCTCACGGGGCCAAGCCCTGTCGAGCAGCAAGCTGCTACACTTCCGCTAGGCCCAGCTGTGTCCGCTGCCGGGGATGGAATCATGCCAGCATGGCACGGGCAGTGGGGTCTGACTGTAGACCTGCTGATTGGCACTGAGAACCTGCCTGACGGTACACTTATACCTCTGATGCTAAGAGGGCCACTTTTGCCTCGAAATGCCAGCAGCAGCCACGTCTGTGCCCAGTAATAATAATGCCACAGCTGCCACGAATAAAAGCAACAAACGTCATCGACTGCCCTTTAGTGTTTTATGTCTGAGGGACTATAAAGAGGATCCATTTGTTTTTAGATAAGCTCTAAAACATCCTGGCAGCTTCAACAGCCACCTGTCTAGTACAGGATCACACACACACACACACACACACACACACACACACACACACACACACACACACAAAGCTGTTTAAATATGGCATTTTACCTGTCAGCACACATTTGGACTGCTGGAGGAAACCCACGTAAATGCCGAAACTCATGGTCCACATGCTCATGGTTAACTGTGGGAATCAGACCCCCCAACCCTGGAAATATGGATCTACAGTGCTAACCACTGAGTCATCATGCCAACCCTGCTCTATAACAGAAGTCTTAAAAAGCAGTGTAAACATCTGTAACCTAGAGGTTAGACGGAAAGACGTGCTCTGTGAGGCCGTAAAGGCATTAGGCAGGCCATCCGAACACGGTGGCTCCTTTTCCACGAGATAAGGCAGCGAATGCGAGCTGAACGTGGTTTTATTCCCTAGTTTCTCGGCAGCTGGTGAAATGTGACTTGACTGCTTCCCACCAGTGTCTGCGGAGTCCACTAGCGCTCTGTCTATGAGCATCAGCCGACTGGAATAATTGGATTAGGAAGTGTACGCTTTGTTTTATTATATAAATCACTTCAGTTCACGTCTGTCACAGACCCTGACCACCTCGTTGCCCGTGTTGGAATTTACCTCTGAATATATGTATTGTTATCACTTTGTCGCATTTTCTACTGCACCTTTATCAATGGGGAAAAATACAAGCAGTCTACCTGCGACGTGATTAGCATGTTGTTGCTCCTACCCCAGACTTGCACTTTTGGAGATTCTGTCAGAGCGCAGCAAGGAATTCATTTTTACATAATAAGGAATAATTAGGAATAATTCAATATCTGAACAGGCAGATCGCCCCGTGACTCACTTTCTGAACACATTCAGGGAACGTTTGCCGCGCCAAATTTGCCGCGACATCCTGTGCGTGCAGCGATATTCCAAGCAGGAGCTCTACAGTGAAAACACACCCGTCGGCATCCTCTAGCTGCTCCTTGTATCTGCAGCTTTTGGAAAAAGCCCGCTTACCCATAGTCTAATTCGGAGCGCACACACGTGCAGCGTAGGCTAGCAAGCGGTCCATTCAGGCACATGCATTTGAATATGCACGCATGTCCTCTTACTGATTACATGACAGGCGAGAGGATCACGCATATGACCTGAGTCGCTGTCACTCATGAATGCCTGTGTGGTCCCGCATGTTCGCCATCGCCTATTCACTCGTCAGCCCTGTCCCTGTCACAGTCTCCGTATGCCTCACACTGGCTGCTTTTAACCGTTCTCCCTTCCTCTCTCTCTCTTTTTCACTCCTTCCCTGCTTCCTGGACTGCGTGGCACAAGGAGGACAAAGTGGTTAGCGCCTTTTCTGTTTTTACTCTCCGTGCTGTGAACCTTGCCATTAACCATCTTGTTATCCACATGTCTGGAGCCCTTGGTGGACTAAGTTGGCTTATCCAGTCTGTGTTTATTCCAAATTGTACCTTACTGGTCTGATAGTAATGCACATGAGGGTCTGTGAGTGCGTGCGTGCGTGTGCGTATGTGTGGACCAATCTGCAGTGCCATGCATGTGGATAAAAAGAAAATATACTTAATTAGACATGCGAGAGAGCCGGTGGGGTTGCAATGTAACGTTAGAGTATCTTGAAGTTTAGCCGGCTCATGTTTTGTCTGGAAACGTGGGATTTTGATGTGAAAGGGACTGACAATGCCTCTCCACCGCATCCTGCGAGGTCGTGGGTAAAACGTGACTCTAACTTGCGCCCGTCGCTCTGTGTTCCCCCCGCAAAGTGTCGCATAGTGAAGGACAGGGTAAGGCTCTCCGTGCGGATCCTGCATGAGTCACAGCCACCGGCAGGCGGCTGCTACAGGCACCCCAGCATGAGTGTTGTGCTGCACTCCGGACGGCTGGGGGGGGAGGGGGAGGTGTGAGGGGGTATGGCCGCCCAGCCCCCCCCTCCAGCCCATGGAAGTGTCTGTGGGCCCGGGTCCGACCGCAAAGCGAATGCGCACCCGTGCATGCTGCCTGCCCACGCTTGGGGCCTCAACAGGCATGCCACTGGGGTGGGGGGGGGTATCGGCACAGAATTCTGGGCAGACTCCCCCCTGACCCACTGCCAGCCCGCCCTCAATGCTGGTCCCAAATGTCCATCAACTCCTGGTCTAACTAAAGCACCTGGTCACGTCTTGATTTCCAATGGACATTTTCCGAAAAATAACAACGGAAAATAGGAAATTTAAACAGGAGATTTCCAAAGCAAAAAGTCCGTCTTTCCGTTGTCTTCCTGTGTGTGTGTGTGTGTGTGTGTTCCGTGTCATACAACGTGAGGGTGTGTCCTAAACTGTGCGTCTGTGACAGATTGAACTAAACAGAATTTAACGCTTTTTTTCCCACAAGACCCCCAATCCTCAATCTGTCTAACATCTGTGTTTGTGGAGCACGGTCGATCTGTCACGTCCACATGAAACGCCGGCGTCTGGCACCCCTCCAGTTAACGTGTGGACCTGCCAACCTGCACAATGGCTTCCCAGGCAAAAACAGAGGTCTTAAATGTTAAATTTCCAATAATCCTTCAGTGGGCTGCACTGCTGGTACTCTGTGCCCCAGGAGAGCTGTTCATGGGGACTCTCATGCCCATTTGGGTCCTAGAAGGAGAGATTATACTTTGGCTTAACAACGACAAAACACCAGCTCAATGGACCCATAAATCTGGCCGAAGAGTCACTTTCCTTATTGAGTTCCTTTCCTTTAAACGGGCACTTTGAATAAAGCATCACCTATATGCAGCTTAGAGATTCTCCTGCTCATTCGTCAGATGTTTATTTTGTTTTGAGTGCAGATGCTCTTTAAGATGAAGAAACGGACTACATTCTGTTTTTTGTTTTTTTTTCCCTGGAGTTGTGCCGCCTTCTTGTGGTGGCACTACACCTAAAGCAAACCCAAACCCCCACCTCCATCCCACCTGCCCATGATGTCACACATTGCGAGTGGCATGTTCCCACTGGCATGAAAAGAATGCCACACGAATGCCTGGTGAATTGGTGCCCGTCACCCGCTCAACACGTTAACAGTGATTGGTTGCCCCCCCCCCCCCCCACCCCTGCCATCTCCATTTGATGGGTCTGGAATTCAAGACCCATGGCCTTACTGGAGATGCCAGCACAGGCCAGGTGAACATACTTTTCCAGTACCAAAGCTCCAATGCATCTTTATCTTAAGCAGTAGCCTTCCTGCTTTCAGAGAGGATGGGGGATCTTATATGCATGTTCTAACCAAAGAGGGGAATTCCACTGAAATTCGACAGGCTTTTCCATATGTTTTCCTTGGGTAGAAATTTACACCAAGCTCATCTCGTATTTTTTTTTTATAGAACATTCCTTCTATCCACTCAACGTATCATTTCATAACACCTACCGATGACTGCAGCCTGGGAAGGTGAAAGCACTATCTGAGGATTACTATGCTGCAGCGTGAGCTTAAAATTTTAGCACAAGGCAGGCAGGAAAAAAGCTAAATGAATGAATGAGCAAATGAGGGTAGAAATTCTCCCCTTCAGGGACATGTAGAAATACTAATGTGGACAGAAACACTCCTGTCCCTCGCTTAGTGATAGCTTCCTTTGGGCTCATAATCATGTTCGGTTTTCCCCAAGCTGGCAAACTGATTTAATTACCTTAAATTTCCTTAAACAACTATCTTGTGAAAATGTCCAATTAAATTCAATTAAATCTGACTGACTGATATGCAGGATATGAGCTAAATGAACATCATATCAGCTTTCAGTGGAATTCCCCTGTGAAACTACTATAGCCTGCGGTCGGATAGATACACCGGCCTGTCCACTAACACCCTGTAGCATTCAAGTGTGGACCCAGAGTCTGTGCTGTATTGGGCCCTGTCCACTGACACTCTACCCTGACAGTTAGGAAGCACCTAAAGGTGACACTCGCACCACGGGGAGAACGGGGAAGTGCTTCGTCTTTCGGGACCATGGTCATATTTCATAAGGTACTTTATGCAGAATTTTGTACTGAATGAGAACAACTGCAGAAGAAGGTCCTGTAGTTGTTAGTCCAGCCACCTTCGATTAATGGAGCAAAATCAGGTAGCGTAAATCATTGCCCTCCATTGGTGGACATGTAGCAGTGCCATCTAGTGGTCATGTTCTGGAGTGAGACTGATTTTTGAGTTTAAAGGAGAGTGCAAAGAGTGAAATAAAGGTATGCAACGGTTATGTCACACTAAATTAGTTTTTTCTGGCTTTACTTTTTGTAACTACCCCCCCCCCCCCAACTTTTGCCATGCTGTACCTGGTTATGGTGAGTAGATGCACGGCAAGCAATCGGACCTTGGCCAAACTTCCACAGGCTGTTGTCACCTGAGATATCGACCCACTTAGTTCTGAGGAAATTCATTTGTTTGGAGAAGGAAGCATAGCTAAACTTTATCATAATATCGATCTGCAGATGCCTTGTCACAGGAAAGCGTACACCCCATTTAAAGGGGGGGGGGGGTTCACGTTTTGTTACATCAGCCAGGATCTGCCGTAAATTACCGATAATATTGACGTCGAGTTCCACAACTGAAATGCAACATATCAGCCTGAAATATGAGGGGCTCTTGTAAATTACTCTGGGGGGGCGGGCATCTTCAGGATGAAGATCATTGGGCTCATTAGAAGGAATGGCGGGTGATCTCCGTTGCGGCAATTGCTCGGCCTTATCCGGGATTTATAATGGTTTGAATTATAGGCGGTGCCCTGGCCTGCGCTTACCCATACATCAAGCTGCTCCGCCCCAGCTGCTGCCAAAGGACCTGCTGTTTATTTCACCTGTGCTTTCCCCATTGATGTCCGCGATATTTATGTTAAAAGCCAGCTTTTCTTCCCTTCCTTGTTATACAGCTGCTCCCCCTTCGACAGCAGATGGAAGAGATTACAATAAATGAATAAATAGTGGTTATAAAAATCTAAAACTCCCGTTGATGAATGGCTGGGAACCGATGCGCCCATGACCATTGCATGGGCAGCCGTTCGTGGGAACGAGGCTGGGGCACGGCTTGTGTTCAGACAAGGTGGTAGCTTGGGCCCATCTCCAGGTTGCCCTGGGCCTCTCAGACTGGTCAAGCCTGCTGTGATAATCTCTGATAGTCTCTCCAGAACAGGCAGTCCAACCTACAGCATGTTTAATAACTCCTACAAAGTGTGTTCATCCAAACAGCGATGTCAGTAAGGCCAGGTAGAGCTGCATATCATCAGTGTAGTAGAGAAAGGAGAAGCTGTGTGACTGGATGATCTGCCTTAGAGAGGTAGTGTACAGAGAAAAGATAAGGGGCCCACTACTGAGCCCTGAGGCACACTGGTTGTTACCTGATGTGATTTGGAAACCTCTCCAGCCCAAGACATTTGGAATGATCTGCCTGATAAGTAAGAATCTCATCTCAGAGCAGTTCCTGTTATGCCAAGGTGGGACAGGGTGGACAGGAGGACCAGCTCTTACAGGTCATAGAGCATCCATGACTGTCAGGAGGATGGTGTCGGTGGAGTGTCCAATCCTGAAGCCAGACTGCTGAAAATCCTACAGGTTATTCTGTGTAGGAATATTGGAGAGCTGAGTGGGGACAGCATGCTTAACAGCTTAGGAGAGAATGGATAGGAGAGAGACACATGTCAGTAGTTTCCAACTAGTGAAGGATCGAGTGTAGCTTTCTTGAGGAATGGAGGAACATGAGCAAGTTTAAATGTATTAGTTGTTAGTGTTGATCATAAAATATATACATATATACTGTATATACGATGCATGTACACTGTATGTACATATATATACAGTATGTATATATACCGATCAGCCACAACATTAGCATCACCCCCTGGTAGAGCAATTGGCTGGTGACGCACCAATGAAGGTACAAATGAGAAAGGCGATATAAAAGGACCGGCACAAGCTAAGCAGAAGCAGGTCTGTTGATCACTGCAGGTCACTTGTCCAACCTGGCAAAACAGAACCACCCCTTCATGATAGTCTATCTCGATGGCATAGGTTGGTTCCAGCAGGGTAAATCCCTTTGCCATGTCGTTAGGAGTGTGTGCGAATGGTTTGAGGAGCATGACAGTGACATCAGCTTACCACTGTACACAGTACAGTGTAAAAGTTTTAGGCAATTGCGAAAAGATGCTGTAAAGTAAGCATGCTTTCAAATATAATGCCATGAATAGAAAATGTCAAAACTCTAAAGCAATTCAATATTTGGAGTGACCACCTTTTGCCTTTTAAATATATAAATATTTTCCCTATTAATCTGATGTATACAGACCTGTAGTGTATGTTGTATTGAAATGGGAAGTGCTGACCCCATCAGGGCACAGACCAGTATTAATGCAAGCATTAATAGTTAAAGCTAAAGGACTTTTTCTTGAACATGCAGGCTAGAGGCAGGGACTTGGTAACTCCATACATGCTATGTGAGTCATGTCTCCTAGTGATGAAACATACCCTCTTGCTCCAGCTCTGCATAGCATCAACCCTGCAGAATCCCACAGGTGGAGGTCACATCACTGTCACTGTCAGTATCTCTCTACTGACACCTAAGTAACAACATGAAGTAAAGGACCTGCCTGCTCTTTATACCAGAAGAGGCTCTGCAACACACAGTAAAAGATTGCTCCCGTGCCAGAGCCTTAGACCTTCAACAGTCACAAAGCTTAACTCAGCTATGATAATTACCGCATGAACAGGTCTAAAGTCACCACAATCCCCGCCAGCCTGGACAAGCATACTGCAGAGTGTGTGAATAATTTCAGGGAGACATGTTATTCCCTGTGACTATAGTCCTTCATGCTAAGCCTCTGTTTGCAATACCTTTCATGCGTCTTGTTACAAAAGTATATAATTTTTTAGGAGGTTTGGTGGTGCAGCGGTGGGAAGTGTACGCTAGTGAATGCGGAAAGCCCATCTCCATCATGGAGTGATGTCCTCGCTTCGCCTCCATCTTCGTCACATTACGCTGCCACCTTCTATCTGACGTTGTCTCTGCGCAGCCGCCCGGTTACCATGGAAAGCCAACCATCTCCGCAAATACAGATTAAGCAACGTGGCAAAATGGTGGCCCTTAAGCCGGCATGCTCACGGTCAGCCGCAGACATGCCCTCCCCCACCCCATCCAAAAGTTTAAGAGTGCGTACATGCCCGGGAACACACCTGCCAACAGCCTAAACCCTCCATGTAGGTGGTTGGTTACAGTTGCTATGAAGGTAGCAAGTCCAAAAAAAAAACATGTTGGGTAAAGAAACCCCAGTGACAGAGGGGGGTGAGTTGTTCCTTTTGTGACAGCGCGGTCCTGGTAGTGCGGATGCAAGATACAGGTTTGCCCCATGGCAAAACTTCAGTGCCAGATGCACTGGTTTATAAGGTGTTGTGGCTCGAGCAGCACCTAGGCAACCAATCAGGAAGATCCTCTCATCATGTGATCTCACAAATGGGCGGCATGAGGTGTCTGCAGCTCAGAGTGGCATGCGGGGGTTCTGTTGCTCTGCCTCCGTATGGTCACCCAGTTCCTCCTGCTTTGTCCATACACACGCCATTATAGATGAGCTTTCAACGCTAATACACTGACTTTTCCATCTGTATGTCCAGCACTGAAATAGCAGTCATAAGCTCAGTGTACCATCTGCTGGAAGGGCATCTGATCTCAGAATGGTTTCACCAGGTGTGGGTAGGCTTTTTGGGCCTTTTCTGCTTAGCGTTTTGGATTTCGCAACTGCTGTATGAAATACCACAATTTAATTTGCCCTGCCATCTCCTTACCCTGACCATGCCTTTCACTTTAACAAACTAATGCTTGCCTCCTTCCACTTGAGATTAGCCTGTTGAATGGAGGCAATCACTCTGCTGCACTCTGTGGATTAGAAATATTTAATTTTCTTGGAGAATTTGGGCAGAATGAAATGCCTCTTGCCAGCCCCTCTAGTACCACACCTTCAGCACTGGGCTTGATGTACGGAATGATGGCTAAGGCCCCTGTGCCCTCCTGGAGGTGTTCCTCCGGGTGCCTATCAGCTGATGTATCTGAGTCTAGCTGGGTGTGGCCGTGCGCATTCTCAGTCAAGATGAGGTGCTCATGCGCTGTATGTCACCGCATCTCAAACACGCAGCTCTGCGTAGAGCTGCAGGAGGATATGGTTAGTTAAAGGCCTTCCTGCCTAACTTTTGTCTATTCTTCTGGACTCAATTTGGAGTAGGCAAGTTAGATGAAAATAAATAGGCTGGCTTCAGTTCTGTGAGCAAATAAATTTCCTGTAAATATGGCTACCTGACAGTAAGGGCTTTGCATATTTCGAAAAATATTGGTGCTGTGTCTTTTTCAGCCCAACTAGAGTTGCATGTTTTGGGTCACCAAGTGAAATTTTGAGCCCCTTACTATGATAAGGTTCACGGAAGGCTGACCCACAATACAGGTACAGGTGGTAAATGCTGGGTGTCGATGCCCACTCCACGGTTCAATACTCTGGTGCCAAGCTACTATTCTGAGACCCCAGCCTCTGCCTGTGTGGCAAAGCGGGCTCTGCATCTTGTGTGCCATCTCCCTCTGACACAGAGGAATTTTGTTTACACTCCGCACTCTCTCCCGTCAGTGTCTAGGTACGGTGTAGCTTGCTCATCTGTAACTTTGGAGAGAGGTCCATCCTGGGAAAGCAGTTATGAGTGGATCTATATGGCCTCATAGAGGCTGCAAGTGAATTCAGTTTAGAAAGTCAGATCTAATGTCAAACATCTTATACACATGCCACTTAATATGTCTTTTTTCTTTCACTAGCCTGGATGCGGCTTGCTGGCTTGAGTAACTCACACACTTAAAAACGACGCCTTTAAAACATTTCCTGGCACTGTAAGGGCACCAGAAGGCTGCTAGTGAGATCAATTGTTTGGCCTCGCCGCTCTCCGGCTGTGGGTGCCTTCGGGCTGAGATGCGGACAGGCACACACACAGGCACAAGTGTTAGTTAAGGGCTCTTATCGGGCTGCTAGACGGCCTGGCTGTAAATAGCCCGGCTGTGTTCCCAGCTCGAGAAAGGCAACTTTCCATTTTCAATCAAAAGTAATCCAAGTATGCATGGCAAGGCAAAAAAAAGACTCATGCAGAGATTTTATTTCAAACCCTTTCCCTTGTGCTTGACGTCAGAAGGTTGTTGGTTCTGTTCCTTGCGTTCAATAGGTAAAGCTGCAGAAATACTGAATTTTGTAAAGCACATAGCCTTTTATGTTAGAGTATGTTGAGGAACTAATATCAGAATAATATTGGATCACACTTTACTGATATCCAAAGCTACACATTTTGTAAAGTAATTCATATCATCTAAAGGGTAAGGTTATGATTCAAGCCAGCAACCTTCCAAGTTTTTCATCCTTACCCGCTACTCTGCAGACTGTTTTACCTGGTGCCCTACCCAGCTACAGCCCATCTTCCCACTGTTTGTTACATTCCCGTTTGCATCCATGTAACAGGACCTATACTTCTATATGCATCTTTTTTTTCTAGAATCCTTGATGTCAGTTTTCATGCTGACAGCCATCTTACAACATGACTTCAAAAATGGGTCATTTGACCCATATATAGTTTTTCTGAGTACCTTTTAGTACCCCCCGTGCTTCATACTGAAACTCTCTAGTTCTCTTCTAGCCCATGAATACATTTCAGCTCACAAACAATCTTCCACATTATCTGCACCATTGGAGGCTCTAATACGTGAAGGAGCTTTCTGATTTGCTCTTCAGACCAGATCGACCCTTATTCCTCTTCAGTCAAAATAGTGTCATAACAGCCTGGAAACAAAACAAGGAAATGCTTAGTCTCGAATGTTCCTAAAACCACATCTGGGAACACATGAGAGTGAGTGGATGACCGCATCATGGCTTCAGGGCAGAAAGATGTTTGAGATGTTCCTGGCCTCCATTCCTGGGTATCTAGGTTACAGCCTCCGCAGTCGTGTGCCAAGTGGTTGGTGGACCGAATGTTGAAAGTTTATTTTTTTAATATAATGAAATGTGCTCTATGTATACTAGCATGAAGCAGTGTGCTGCTTCTAAGCCTGTACAGAAACAGCGACGTTCTGTTTCTAGGGCAATATTTTCTGATGGCAGTTGCTCAAGAGTGGATATTTTGTTCCCATTTTTTGGAGGGTTCCCCAAAGAATACGCCCATGTAAATTTTTTGATCTAGATCCTCTTTTCTCCTGAAATAAATGTGCATCCAAAGCAGGCAGAGCCACAGTCACCTGATTCTCCAGCCCGTCAGTGTGTCTCCCTATCTCCTCTCGGTCTCCTTGCCTCAGGTCATGTGGGTATGCAACCTGTGCCGTAAGCAGCAGGAGATCCTCACCAAGTCGGGGGAGTGGTTCTCCGGCCAGGGAGCCAAGCCCGGTTCTTTGGGCACGGCTCCCAACGATCCGGCTGCGTGTGGTGACAAGAAGCTGCGCTCCAGGTCCCAGGTTCCCCTGAGTTCAGGCTCCGGGCCTGGGCAGGACGCCCCGCCGTCCACTACAAGTGACCGCAGCAAGGCGCCCAACGTTGGCCAGACGGCGCCGCCTTCCTCCCGCTCCCGGAGCGAGCCTCCCAGGGAAAAGTACGTCCTATTGCCCTCCCATCTGCAGCTCCCTGTAACCCTGACCCTCACCAGTGCTAATCTGCTAACATGACTGCTCGTACATTTATTCACAGTCACATAGCCAAATGCATGCAGGGATTCCTCAGCTTATCTGCTTTTGCTTCTTAATAGCTGTGTATTCATGCTTACATTTGCATGTGTCATTGCAAAAATAATCTTTCACATGTTACAACATCCAAAAAAACTGCTCCTGATATTTAAATTCTGAAAATCTTTAAACTGCTTTCTCAGAATCCTAGGCTGGGTCAAAAGTTTTAACCTCCAAAGACAGGAAATTTTTTTCAGTTTATTATGGTTAGTACCGGCTGAAAACCCAGTTTGAGGTAATTATGGTCTGAGGTGATTAGCCGGCGTATCTCTTGTGGAGTTTCATGCGGTCATGCTCCCTGACAACACAGACATTTTTCAGATTTGCTTTGTGACCCCAACCTGCAGGAAGAGGCCAGTGTCACTCCATGAGCCTGGCACCAAAACGGGGCCACGAGGAGAGAGGCGCAGGGGCCTGGGCAAGTTGCAGTCGCATGCTTCCGAGGACTTGTGTGAGCGCCGTGATGCCCGGCGGTTGGAGAAGGTTCGCTCGCAGGACTACAGTGAGCCCGGAGAGCTGTGCCGGCCCCAACCGAGGGCGAGGCCGAAGGAGGGAGAGGAGGAGAGGCAACGAAGGGAGGAAGAGTTCCAGACTCGTTACCGCAGCGACCCCAACCTGGCGCGCTATCCCGTCAAGCCGCAACCGGAGGAGCAAGAAATGCGCATCCATGCCAAGGTGTCCAAGGCACGGCACGAGCGCCGGCACAGTGATGTGGCCATCAATGAGGTGGGCCTGCCAGAGGAGGGGCGCGCAGGGGGCCCTGGGGAGGTGGGCGATGCCCGACCGAGCAGAAGGTCTGCTGGAGATGGGGAGCGGAAGGCTCCTTTGGAGAACCACCGCTCATACTCTGTAGACAGGACCGTGGGGGGCCCAGTCTCCAAACCCAACCTCGGTCCCCAGCCCGCCCCCGCACTTCGGGCTACCGCCCTGGTCCCCACGAGCCGGCCTGACCTCAGGGAGCCCCAAGACTGGGGCAGGAAAAGCCACCTGGAGCCTGGTTCAGCTGCCCTGCTGCGCAAGGCCAAGCGTGAGAAGATCGAGAGCATGCTGCGTAACGATTCGCTCAGCTCTGACCAGTCTGAGTCCCTCCGTCCTCCTCCGCCCCGGCCCCACAAGACAAAGCGGGGGATCAACAAACGCCAAATGTCCATCAGCAGCTCGGAGGAAGAGGGCGGGTCCACACCGGAATACACCAGCTGCGAGGACGTGGAGACGGAGAGCATCAGCGAGAGAGGTACGCATTCACCGCCACACCTTTGGGAACTCCCTAGGCCCAATACCGATTGCCATTTTGGTTCTTCTTTCCAGCAAAATTAAGGCTCCACGGAAGTTACGGACAAAAACTGTAAGCACTCTATGGAGTATGTCATATTCTAACTGTCAAAGCACGCACAGCATTACGATTTACTTTAAAATTGTTTTATGGCTTTATAACCCTGGGTAGACCATAAAAATGTGGAGTTGCTCATATTCAGCATTAAGCCAACCGTCGGTTGTATTCGTTACAGTGTGTAAGGTTATTAAAACGTCATTCCACAGTTTCATACATTCACACGCGTCAACAGGAAGAAATTTTTTGTTATTATTATTATTGTTATCATTTGACATAACTAGCAGTTAACAGATGAAGTCTTTTTAAATAAATTAATGCTTGTAATAAATTAACAAACCCAAAAATGAACAGTATGACCGTGGAGTGCATAGAAGATGATGTCGGAGATACTCGGTCGGAGCTGTCTTTAAAAGGGCAGCATATTAACACGCGCAGGGGGTGGAATGTAAATATCGGGTAAGACAGCGCAGATCCTGCCAGACAGCACAGGACACAATGCACTAAAAAGCCTGGAGCGTATTCTCATCACCTTCCACATTTATTGGTAAGGACACTCGGAATTGTATTATAACTCGATATACAAATAAGAACCAGAACATTGAAACTACAGTAGCCACTTGTCTGTGTGATCTGTTGGTATTTAAAATGGAAAACTGTAGTGCAATGATTTCTTTATGGATTATGATTTTATTATGGCACAGTGACAATTAATCATGTAGCTTTATAATTTGTAAGGTCAATGTAATTTAGATCATTTTAAGATCTACAAGTTTCACTGAAAAATGTATGCTTCTCTCCAAAGGTATTTGCCGTTTGAACTGCTTCAGGTTTTGAGTCATTGGACTGCGACCAAACAGATGTATCATTATGCAGAATTTACACCTGGACCGTTATATATCTGTATATTTCTTTCAAAAGAGGTCTATATTTAACTACCTTGTGGCAAAAGTGGTTTATTTCTTACTGTCCTTACTGCTTGCACATGCAGACAACTTGTGATGATGTTTGTGGATGTTATTTTTACATCTAGTGTATTATCATGTGCAATCTGTGATATGCTGCCATTTTTTGCTTCCAAGTTATACAGCACATCTGTGCTTTAGTTT
Source organism: Gymnarchus niloticus (assembly GCA_009936485.2). Classification (NCBI taxonomy): domain Eukaryota; kingdom Metazoa; phylum Chordata; class Actinopteri; order Osteoglossiformes; family Gymnarchidae; genus Gymnarchus; species Gymnarchus niloticus. Next base: position 1,384,662 of record JAACJT020000089.1, on the reverse strand, counting down.
CCAGGGACTCATGGGACTTCAGTTTCTTTTCCCAGCATTGCGTTGTCATACCTGATTAAGATAATCGAGAACTTGGCAATTACTTGTCTGGTAGAATCACGTGCATTACTGCAGCGCTGGAACAAAAATATTCGGTCCCTTGGGCCTCCAGCACCCATTCTGAAAATACTGATTGTGTAAAACTTATCACTCCCAGGCAACGGGACTGCACGCTTAATGCTGCAGGCCCTGCCCAGCTTAGGATCGCGATATTATTATTGTAGTTCAGTTACGCGCCATGGTGTTTACAAAGGAGGTTTAGCCACGGCATTCAACACAAGAGGAGTGTTACTTGCATGCAAATACTACAATTTCCACTGTACAGCACGGGGCGACACATAGTCATGGCAACATTTAACACATGCTTCACACGGACATACAGTAATACATCACTTTCACAGTGTATAACAATATGGCATAACGCGATACAATGCTATTTACAAAACATATTCGTCATACTTTATACACTGTTTAAATCTGGCATCATGCCAGGGTACCTCGTGGTACTCTAGGTTCCCTCTAATTCCATACAATGCCACATTACCCCCCTCTTAAGGGGTTGATCACCTCAACGACCCCACAAAAAAATTGGTCAGGTGTTATGGATGGCATCTATGTCACCATGGCCTTAAGCCTCATGCCCCCCAGAGTCCTTTGGAGTCCTGTTCACCAGGGTGCACACCCCTGCCTTAGGCCAGTGCGACGCTAGACGGTCCTGGTGCAACACCATAGTCCACTGCCGGTCTGGTGACCTCACACTGTAGACCACGCCTGGGAGACACTCCAGCTCCTCCCCCAGCCTGTTGCTGCTTCCTGGTGCTGCCTGGTCAGCTTGTGTACTGCCTGGAGACACTTCCGGAGTCGAGAGAGGTACTCTGTGCCCAGCGTTGCTGACGGATTCGACTCTGGGGGCGAGCCGAACACAAGGTCAGACAGGGTCTGTAGCTCTCAGCCAAACGGGACCACGGTTCAGTATGCCCACAGGACAATGGAAAGATGGACGTCACAATCACATTAGTGATGAGGATCTCAAGCTAGGGTACGGTGAAACTGCTTCACCAGTTCGTTTCTTTTGGGGTGAAAGGGGGTGGTGCGGGTTTTCACTATCACTATTCCTGCAGTACCCTGAAGCGGCAGAAGAACTCCTCCACAAGCTTTTCTGCAGTGGTGGTGGTGGTGGTGCAGTGGTAATGGCACGCTGGTTGGGAGTTGCGTACGCCTGGGGCCTTTTTGTAAAATAGTTCATGGCCACGAGTAGGTAGCAGTTCCCCTCATCCCTCATTGGTGCTATTTTGTTGGGGTCCACAGCCATGCGTTCTCCACTGACGACGTCTTGTGCCGGAAGTGGAGGCACTTCTGTGGGTTCAGTCGTAACCCCACTCAGTGGATTACTGCGAATGACGCTGAAAGTCTCAGCAGGGCCCCAGTGAAGTCAGCAGCGTGAACAAGTGGATCGTCCAGGTTGACAACACACTGGCTGTGGGGAACATGGAACCCCCAGGACATGTTCCATCAAGCTTTTGAACATGGCTGGCACCCTCTGCCGAACAGCGTAACCTGGAAATGCCACATCCATTGGCCGATAGTGAAAGCAGTTTTGGTACATTCATCTGGCGCCAGTTTTAACTGCCAGTAGCCACTCCGGAGGTCTAAGGAGCTGAACCATGTTGATCCTGTGATGTAATCCAGCACCTCGTGTATCTGGAGCAGCGGGTAGGAGTATTCCCAGGTCACGGAGTTCAGATGCTGGTAGTCCATGCAGAACTGCCAGGAGACATCCTTCTTCTTAATGAGGAGCACCAGAACCACCCAAGGACTGTTGGATGGCTCGATCACCCCTGCTGCAGACATGTCATGGATGCAGATGGATGGGCGGAGCTTCTCCCGTGTCCATGGTGTGCTGCATGAGGAAGGAGGGGCGGTGGCACTCATTGTCTCTGGCTGCAAAGATGTCCTGGTGCTGGTCTAGGAGGATTTTTAACTCCCTTTGCTGCCACGTTTTGACTGCTGCACTGCCACAACTCGTGCATAGTTGGTTTCTGGAGATAGCTCTGCTGCGGCACTGTTGCTGGGCTGAACGTCTAGTGAAGCAGAGTGAACTTTCTTCCAGGTGCTGGAAGTAACTCTTCTCCCTTGGCACAACAGTGACCTTTGCTGGCTCCTTTTTCTCCGTGCCAATGTTTTGGCTTTGATGCCCTGTCTGAGAGTCACCGCCTCTGCACCGAGGTGAACTGTTGCCCCCAGTACATTGACGACAGCTCCGCAAAGGGACGGCAGATCCAGTCCAATGATGCAGGAGTCATTGATGTCCATGAGCCAGGCTTCCTGCTCCACCGATACCCATCACGTGGACCTCTGTCGTTTCCCAACCAAGTAGGGCTGCCTTCTCTGTGCCCAGGAGGATGCCAGGGTACAGGAGTGCTATGGTGGACCCCGTGCCCACTAGAGCACGGCATGGGGTGTTTTCCAGCAGCAAGTCAGTAAAGAGGCAGTTGTCTTTGTCAAGCTTGCCCACCTAGTGGGTCATTGCTGGGAGATTGTTGATGTTCAGTCCGGGTGACGCCCTCTTCATGGCACTAACCACTTCAGGGTAGGGCAATGGTCTGGAGTTGGGGCAGGGCAGTTGTGAACAATGCTGCTGGCAGCAGTTCTTCTGCTGTGGCCCTGTGCTGGCAGCTCATGCAAGCTCCTCCTCCTTCTTCCCCTCCTCAGAACACTCCGCAACGCAGGCACGGCTCTGCGGTGGGCAGCGTGGTGCAGCCAGGATTTCTTCCACCTCCTTTTCCTGCTTAAATGCCTGGGCCAGTGTGGCTAGTTTCTGTAGGCAGACATGCTGGCGTAGTCACTCAGAGGAAAGTATCTACATTCAGGCGTGCAGGTCTAGGTCGTCTTGCACAGCACAGGAGTACTGTGGACACCCACGCTGTGTGCAGTCCTGGAGGTCAGCTGCAAGTGCTCAGAATCAGAATCAGAATATCTTTATTGTCATTGTAACGGGTACAACGAAATTAAGTGCAGTCCCTGTGTCAGA
>JAACJT020000089.1:1360020-1372557 GCA_009936485.2 Gymnarchus niloticus | reverse complement strand
CACTGACTCCACGTGTACACCATTATACTGCTTTCTGTCTGTTCACACTGACTCCACGTGTACACCATTATACTGCTCTCTGTCTGTGCACAATGACTCCACTGACACTGACTCATGTAGCAGTGCAGTGTCAGACCCTTTGAGTCCTTGTATGATCATGTTTTTCCTTACTGGTGTGGCTAAAGGACATTGCGTGTCATGCAGGTGAAGCTTTGGTATGATAAAGTGGGCCATCAGCTGATCGTCAACGTGCTTCAAGCCATAGACCTTCCTCCCCGGCTGGACGGGAGGCCCAGGAACCCTTACGTCAAAATGTACTTCCTGCCCGACAGAAGGTACACTTCACTCAGGGTCTATATAAAGTCTAACATGGCTGTCCCTTCCAATAATGGGTTGTGCCACCGAGTATCAGCTGTCGAGGTTATCATGCTATTGGCTGTCCTTACAATGGGGTGTGACCGGCAGCACCCTTATCCCTCTAACACAGTGACAAAAGCAAACGAAGGACCAAGACGGTGAAGAAGAGCGTGGAGCCCAAGTGGAACCAGACATTCCTGTACTCCCACGTGCACAGGAGGGACTTCAGGGAACGCATGCTAGAGATCACGGTGTGGGACCAGCCACGCATCCAGGAGGAGCAGAGCGAGTTCCTGGGGGAGGTGTGTTCCATCCATCTGTTATGGGGGAGCTCCCTGATCTCTCTGTGCTCTCTGTGGTTTGCTGCTCTCTGGCTCTAATTAGTGAGATGTGTGATCTGTGTAACTGTACAACCACAACCCAATGGACCGTGTGTGACTGTAATTAGTGAGATGTGTGATCTGTGTAACTGTACAACCACAACCCTATAGACCGTGTGTGACTGTGTGACTGTAATTAGTGAGATGTGTGATCTGTGTAATTGTACAACCACAACCCAATGGACCGTGTGTGACTGTAATTAGTGAGATGTGTGATCCGAGTAACTGTACAACCAGAACCCCATAGACCATGTGTGACTGTGTCTGTAATTTGTGAGATGTGTGATCTGTGTAATTGTACAACCACAACCCAATGGACCATGTGTGACTGTAATTTGTGAGATGTGTGATCTGTGTAATTGTACAACCACAACCCAATGGACCGTGTGTGACTGTAATTTGTGAGATGTGTGATCTGTGTAACTGTATGACTGTGACCATAGAGACTGTGTGACAGCGTTATGTACTCTGATATTGTGTGAATGTTTCTGTGTACGTACTGTGTGACTGTGTGTGAGAAAGTTATGTACTCTGATGTTACGTGTTTGACTGGTTTGACAGGGTTGTGCACTTTGATATTATATGTTTCTGTGTACATGTTGTGTGATTATATCCAGTGAGTGTGTAGTGTGCTGGTGTTCTGTTACTGCAGTGTGTGGTATGCTGCACATGTACCACGTGATAAAGTGTGTGATGGCTGTGTAAACAGGCTATTTGTGTGTACTGCGTGTGCCCCCACATGCGCCGCTCTGCACCCTCCCCCCGTGGGGCAGATCCTGATCGAGCTGGAGACGGCGCTGCTTGATGACATGCCACACTGGTACAAGCTGCAGACCCACGATGTGTCCTCCTTACCTCTGCCCCAGCCTTCACCTTACCTGCCCCGTAGACACGGGCACGGGGACAGCCCGAGCAAAAAGCTGCAGAGTAAGTGTCGGGGTGGGTTGGACATGAAGTGGGGTGGGTCAGGTGACACGAGCCCTGGGGAAGGTTCTTTTGGGACCACAGACCAGGCTCCTGGACCTCCATGCTGGCCTTGTGGTCCCAATGAGCTTCAACATTCAAGGTTTTTCACCGGAGTTTTATAACTAGTGTGAATGAGTTTAGGTTGAAAACCACAGAGAAGCTACTTATTGGAAGCACCCTGGTGTCTCTGCTTCTGAGCCTTGAAGTCAAAGAAAACATCGCATTTTAATTTAGTTGACGTAGAAGGTTTGTGTGCCATTAATATGCAACTAGATCAGTGGGTTTCCTGTTCTGATTCATCTACTTATCTATGAATAAGCCTGCAAACACGGGTGTGAGTGTGTGTGGCTGGATGTGTGTGCAGCTCCTCTTTATGTCTGTATCCCCTATAACATTTCAGAAATGCGCTAACCCTGAAGCTTTCTGTTTACATGCATATATGTGTCTGTGCTCTGCGGAAACTTGCGACGGAGCCTCACGCCACCGCTGCTGTGTGTGTGTCTGTCCACCACTGTGCAGGGTCACACCGCATCACTGATACAGATTTTGATGATGGTATTGCTGTAGTTGCACCAGGTGGGTGGGGGGCATGGGTGTGTGTCTCACTGTGTTTAGTAGGCCTCCAGCACGGGGCGGGAGAAGAGGCCACGCATCCCCAGCCTTGATAAAAAGCCCATTTTTTTTTTTATCAGCCCTGGGGACGGTGTGCTGGTTCGAAGCTCCACCCAGAGCCAAATTGCACGTGCGTGCTCCTTTCCGTTACGCGGCCGCCTCAGTGCCCGCCCCATAGAAGAAAAAAGGCATTCTGTCCAGAAAGTGGGCAGCTGGAAGTAGCTCTCCGTCTCCAGAGCCCCTCTCCGCTCCTGCTGGACCATAGGAGACATGCTGTCTACGATGGGGTGGGAGGGTCTACCTTCATGTCTAGCAGCTAATCTTTTATTTTTTGTTTTGTGCATGCCTGTAGTAGACAAAGACTCACCCGCAGTAGTGGGAAAGAAAGACAGTAAAGGATACCTGACGTTATATTGAACAACAGAATCCTCGTTTGGATGATGAAGGATTCATGCTTCCCGTCAGCCCGTTTGCCAGGGAACGGTTCCGCCTGGCATAATCACCCCATTCTCCCAAAATCCCAACCATACGCTTGCGTTCCCACACAGACGGGTCACCACAAAATTCACTTCCATGAAACGAGACACCTGCCTCGTGGCGCCGTTTCCTGGGGCAATCGGGCCGACGCCAGACGGGTATCCTTTTACCCTCGGCTCTTTCCTTTGCCGTTTCTGTGGCTCAGCGCCATCATCTGGGGGGAGCCGCTGAAGCTCGGAAACGTTCCCAGCATGATGAGTCGCCCGGGGGTCCTGGGGGGTGCAGGGGATGCTTACGCGTGTTCCTCCTTGTTGATGGGGCTCCCGTGTCCCCTCTCCCACCCACACGGCGGAGCAGCAGCAGCGGAGAGGAGCTCACGGGAGAGGGAGCGCTCCACCACGCTGGTAGTGCCCGAGCAGCAGAGGGCGCAGCAGCACCGCTCGCGGTCAGTGTCACCACACCGGGACGAGCAGGGCCGTGCCCGCTCGCGGCCCCCCAACGTGCCCATGCAGAGGTGAGCTGCCGTCCCTCTTCGTTTCAACCACCAGACTGTACTTGGGTTCGTCAGCAAGCCCTAAAAGAAGCAGGGTTTCACGCATAGATTCTGGAGTTCTTACTAGCAAATTTTTTCGTTACTTATTTTAGCCCACAACACCCTGCCACCCCCACTTATACATCCGTACGTCATTCCCCTGCTTCACAAATCCTCGACCTGAGGGAGGATTTCTGGGGCTCCTGAACTTGTAGAATCAGCTCTTCTCTTCACTGCTGCCGTGAAGGAGCTGCCTCAGAGCAGTCTCCACCTCTGCTGACGGCGCCGTCTCTCTCCACCAACTGCAGGAGCCTCGATGAGATCCACCAGAAACGCCAATCCTGGTCCCCCACTCGTTACCGGGACCCTCCCCGAGACCGACAGGAACGGGAGCCCCAGGACTCGGACCAGGATTACTCAGAGGACAGGTAACGTCCAGCAGGTCCCAGGTTGGTTAGCAGTGTGGGCAGGTGAAGCCCTCCAGGTGTATGTGGCGGGGCATGGGCCACTGCTGCTCCTGTCCATGCTGAATTAGCCGGGGCCACCAGTCTGATAAAGAGTCACCACTTGTGATGCAGTGAGGCTTATTCCAGCTTCTCGAAGCAGGGGCCAGACAGTTGAATGGGAATTGGTGCTGACGCCAACCAGTACTGTGTGAGTAAACTGTCCCAATGAAAAGGGAGCCACAGTGAACCTCCATACTCTCCCAAACCTGAGTACAAAGTGCCACCACTCGCAGGATCTCCTCGTACGTCAAGTGGCTCGATACTCACATCCTGTTTAGATGATAGACTGGTATTCCTTTTAAAACACTACCGTTCGCTGTTGCCGGGCTCGTCGGTTGGTAGGGTCCGTCAATTCCATAATTTTTTAGGCACCACTAGGAGGTGCCATTGTGGTGCAGATGTAGAGTACACTGGACCTTGTTATCTGGAGAGCTCAGAATAGATTTGTGAGGAATCTGTTTCCTGTTTTACTGTGTTTATTGGCTAAGAAGTTCAGGTCATTAAGTGGTTAAGATTAACTGTATTTGCTTTTGGTCAGAGAAACAGGATTATCTCGACCTAAAATACTAACAATACATCATTATCACTATTACAGCTGTTATTATTATTACTGGTGTAATACGTATTGCCATAACGAGTGTCGATCTTATGATTTCTTCCTGTTCATGCATCGTCCATTGGCTCACCCATCTGTCCATCTTCTTCCTGTGTGTCCCGGTTCTGTTTTTCGGTTGTCGCCTTGCTCATGTGTCGCCACGATCACAACCATCACCCACGGTTAACACAGCGAGGCCCTCATCATGCGCAGAGCAATCCGGGGCGGGAGCGCCGAGTGCCTACACACCGACAGGTAAAACGTGAACCGGCACAGCCAGCCGGCCATCTCATCTGCCCGCCATCTCCGCTGACAAAACCCCCATCAGCCATCTTCTCCCTCTCCTCACAACACCATGCTTAACACACCCAGCGGCTGAGGGAGACGGTCGGCACAGTTTTCCTCTCCTGCACCACGACCTGTCTGTCACCGCTTCATGGTTGGCTCCTGCCAAAGACGTGTCCATGTCTCACCGCTTCGGTCTGTCGACCGTTTCCCGGTCCTGACACGTCCCTGTGGTGCTTGATAATAGCCTTTTCCTCACCACAGTTAGTACATCCTGCTGATGCTGTGTTGGACATCTCCTTGCAGGGAATATACTGTGTGCAGTGCATTGTGGGTATCATTACGCTTTCATCACACACTGGTGGTTGTGGGTCTCTGTCCAGCAAGAAATGGCTTAGCTCCAGTCAACCCAAATCAAACAATTTTTAACCCTTAACAAACAAAACAAAGCTGGAATTGGGTTAATTACTAAAATCGGTCCATGAGGTTCACAATGAGAACCACAGTCCCCTTCTAACTAAAGAGGGACAGTAATGAACGTAAAGAACTTTTTAAGGGGCGCAAATATGGTGAAACTGCTTATGTTCTGCATGTCTGCTGTTAGTCCATAATTATGCTGTTCATTTTGTTTTTTTTTTTTTTTTTAATTTTCTGTGGTCTGTTTTAATAAGCATGAGCTAAGCTAGTGCAGTAGGACAGCACTAACCAAAGATGCCCTTGTCACTGTACAGATTTTATAAGGACATCTGCAGGTAAGCAGACGGAGGGTCACGGTGTAAAGGGCTTCCCCACCCAGTAATACCCACCAGGTTACATTTCTGACTCTGTACCAGAGAACAGAAAGGAAGCTGCCTTTGCCTGTCATGCACTGGGTGTGGTGGAGCTTGGAGCTGTCTCTGTAGAGAGTCTGAGTAGCGAGTCTGTGTGGAGATGCTGAGTGGGGAGTCTGAGTGGAGAGTGAGTGGGGAGTCAGTGAAGCGAGTCTGGGGGTCGAGTCTCACTGGATAGTCTGAGTCAAATTGAAAATCTCAGTGGGGAGTCTGTGTAAAGAGTGTATACAATGTTTGTGGGGAGTATGTGTCGCGAGTCTGATTGGGGAGTCTGTAGAGTGTGGGGCTTGAATCTGAGTGGAATGTCAAGAGTCAGGGTGGATGTAGAGAGTAAGTGGGGAGTTTTTGTGAAGAGTGTGAGGGGGGAGCCTGCGTAGAGAGTCTCAGGAGGAGTCTGAGAGGAGAGCCTGGGTAGAGAGTCTGAAGGAGTCTGAGAGGGGAACCTGTGTAGAGAGTTTCAGGTGGAGTCTGAGAGGGGAGCCTGTGTACAGTCTGAGGCAGTATGAGATGGGAGCCTGTGTAGAGAGTCTAAGTTGGAGTCTAAGAGGGGAAGGCTGTGTAGAGAGTCTCGGGAGGAATCTGAGTGGGGATACAGGGAAGAGAGTCTCAGGAGGAATCTGAGTGGCGATACAGGGAAGAGAGTCTCAGGAGGATTCTGAGAGGGGAGCCTGTGTAGAGAGTCTCAAGTGGAGTCTGAGAGTTATGTTTACTAGCTATGGTTCAGCTGAGCCACTCCTCAGGCTAAGCATGTGGTAATGTCTTGTTTAACATTTTCAGTGCGTTCAGGTGCTCTTTTTGCATGTTCTTCAATTGACTGTGTTGTATGTGTGTGGCTGTGTGTGTGTATGTATTTCTGCGTGCATGTGTGTGAAGCTCCACCCTCCCCACGTACCTGAGTTCACCACTGAAGTGGGACCACTGTGCATCCCCTCGAAGTGCCCCCACCCCCCAAGTGATAAGGTCATGAGTCTCTAAGAGTCAGTCATGCTTTTTATGGATGTGTTTTATCAATGTACCAGGCAGCCACTGTGCATAGGCTGCTGTCATAGACTCTACAATATAAAGACAATACGAGACACCATTTTGACCCTCCTGAAGGAGGATTCGTATTTAGTTAGGCTCTCCTCTGTGCAACACCCATTGGGAAGACCCAGTCACAGAGCTCACAGCCTCCAGGCTCTCACAGAACATTCTCATGGTCATCCTCAGGGCTTCCTATCCAAAGTTTAGCTGCCCCGAGACTGTCTGTCTGCTTATCGCCTGTTGAGATTTACATGCCCGTTTATGATTTGTTGTCTAACATGTTTTTTTCTTTTTTGTTTGTTGTTTTTTTTTTCCTCTTTTTCGACCTCCATTGGATGCCATGTTGTGGCCCTAGTGATCTGCAGCCGTCTCTTGACAGGGTTAGAAGTGCTAGTACCACCTGTTTGAGACCAGATTCTAGTTTCCATTCACCCGAGCGAGAAAGGTACACAGAAAAGACTCTTTGCTTGTTTCCTTTCTGATGATCTGCTCTGTGCTTGCTGGTCTTGATGGAGCTCTGTCTGTGACATTTCCTCATTGCTGCTGCGTGTGCCTCAGTGTGCGCTTGAGTGCGTGCGGCAAACTTTCGCCTCTCATGCGTGTCTGTGTGTGTGTGTAGATGTGTTTAGCATCTGGGTGTTTTTTATTTGTGACTTGGTGTTGGCAGTGGGGCGGGGTTTTTACACATGTGGTTTTCTTTTTAGGCATGGAGATCTTTCTCTGAATAGCAAATAAATGAAATTCTACAGTACGTTTTGTAAATATAAATTCGAGTCTTACGTCCCCTTTAAAATATAACACAGAGAAATGCAGAGGAAAAATGAAGGCAAGATTTAGCTGGACCAACATACACAGAAGAAAATTCCAAGCACAGTGTCACATATTTTTGAGCAGTTTTCATAAATGAATTTGCCTTTTATATTTGCTACACTTCTCACAGTTGACTACTTCCACCGTGAATAGTCAGTGTATGTCTGGCTGGACTTATCAGCCTACTTTGAACACAGACTTTTAACAAAGATTTAACGCTGAGAGGGATTCTCCATTAAACATTTCAGGGTCTCACCACATTTATCCTTCTCCCGCATGCACGTGTGTGTGCCACGCCCGACCATCGTTACGTGTGCCTATGGATGTATCTGTTGTCATGTGAGGACAGTCAATTTTATTGTCAGTGTTGGATGGCATCAAAGCTTTTGAGGTAATCTGAGGCCTAAATGCTCCCCCTAAAAATCAGCCAACACACCTGGCTTGTGTTGTGTTCTTGTGAACCCACCCCATCCAGTAGAAAGGGCACCTGTCTTGGTGCCCTCAGGCTATCCTGCCCCCATCCCTTGTGGCATGTTTCCTACCCTAACTCAACCTGTGTCTCTCCTGTCCCTCCTCCCCCCTTAAACGGCGGGGGTGGACGGGGGCGGCACTGTGGGGCGTACCTCAGATGCACCCAGTCTCTGCCCCGCAGACGGCCAACCAGCCCCAGGATTCTAATCCAGCACGCCTCCCCCGAAGACGACAGGTACCGCCCCTTGCACCTCGCCCCCTCGTACCCTGGTACCTACTGCAAACCCCCGTAACCCCTCTATCCTTGTAGTGTAGTTTCCTGTGCCCTATAATCCGTAGATGAAAAAACACTCTAAGAACTTACAGGAGCTTTTTTTAAACTTTTATTTATTCACTTTAAAATTGACTTAGGACACTTATGACCTGAAGCTTACAGTTTATTTTTATGTACGCTCCAGTGTCATTCATACTGAAATGCAGCAGCTTCTCCACAAAAGGGCAATTTTTCTTGCCCACAGCTAAAATAACACCTTTCTTCTATCTTGGATTACCGTTGTTTTCAGTTCCATACCAGGTAATCCAATGTATCCTGGACATTTTTCTCCAGTAGTCTCCTGTGCTGGGTCCTCGGTGGGGTCTTTCCTATTTCTCTCACTTTGGAAGATGTTCACATAAACCTGTGATTTTTTAGAGTGTCACGGTTGAGACAGTTGGCCATTAGCTGCCCCATAACCCTCACCCCCCAGGGCCCCTGCACCAGGCTCTTTCCCCACCCCCTGTGCTCTGAGCTCAGCTGTTCTACAGTTGGACTGCCCCTCCCATTCCTCATTAATATTACTATGCATACGTGCATCTGTAACTCGACTGGATAAATAACTTTTGGAAATATCCCACTTTTGCTAGTGGTGTGTTACTCCCTGACATTAAAATTGTCTCTGTCACAATGATTCACTTACTGCCAGTAACCATGGAGTCATTTTAATGCCATCTGAATGGGGGACGCCCTCAGATGTATCCCATCTTCTGCCGTCCACATGCATCCCATGTGGCTCCATGCTGTGTAACCATCCATTGTGTGTCTCTGTCCCTGTTCCCCTCCGCCTCCCCTCCCCCTCCCTCCTCATCCTCCCCCGTCTCTGTGCTGGTGTAATGGAGCAGCTGGATTCTGGAGCCCATTGTCCCCACACAGGAGACGGTAAACCACCTCAGTGCCAAGCCAGGGCCCCAAAGGTACCAGCAGGGCCGCGCACACGTGATGAAACATGGACGTGTCACGCTCTGCCCTAGACTGTGATATTCTCCCTCTCGCGTTTACTCACCAAAATGCCAGACATCTACTGAGCACAGTTTTGCAGCTTGCAAACACCTGCAATAAAAATTGAAGCTGTACAGTGTGAGCGGTATGCTTTGAGTGCCATTTTAATTTACCGAGCGACTGCATCAAGTGGGAGTGACGCACATGTGTATGTGTATGTACTGTCTGAACTTCCTGTTCGTTTCTAGGCCGGGTCATTCAGGTCAGTATTTATGGTGCTTCACTATTGAATAAAAAAAACAAGCCATGCTCCACTGATATGGGAGGGCTAGATGCCCAGCTTTTGTCCCAACTGGCTGAATGCTTCTCCCCCATCCGTCCGCCGTCATTCTTCACAGTTTGTTTCTGTTTGTTTTCCTCCTGCGTTGCTCATCTCCACCGTTTGCAGGCAACCGAGAGCTCTGGATAGGTCTAACTGTCAGAAAGCCGTCAAGAAAAGCACTGACAGTGACAGGTAGGTCACACCAGTCCACCCCATCCCCTCACCGTCCATCTCATTCTTCACGCCTTTCCAGGTGCCGTCCTCGTCATCGCCGCTTTCCCGAGATCCAATTCGCTCTCATCGGCCGCCCGAGCCGCGACCAAGATCCTCACCGACATCTCGCGCTCATTTTCGCTCGCTTTTGGTGACGTCCTCACGAGTCACTGTATACCGCAAACCATACTGGGCGACTATTTTATCAAACGTTGCATATTCGAGTTGCGTTCCAAGATGATTTTGAAGTTATTGGGAGACAAAATCTCAAATGTTATTTTTGGTGCTGGCGAATTGTGTGCTTGGCGTGTGTGGAAAAAAGCTTCCAAAAATGTGTACAATTTAATTAGTTAATCTGAAGTAACCATGGTGTGACAGAACAGGATGCAGAGGACAGGAGGAGATGGAGACTGTTGGTCTGCTGTGGCAACCCCTGACGGGAGCAGCCGAAAGCGAATGATGAATCTGAAGTCACCAAGTCGTTTTTGTTTTTGCTTCAGGTTTCATTTCCTGGACTTTTGGTAAATGTACATGTCTGTTTTTTTTGAGAAATGTAGTGTACGTAAGATGGGACACAAACGACCTTGTGACTTTAGTATTGGTGACATGGTGCCAGTAACAGGAGTTGTGGTCTTTGAAGACGATTCCCATCTCACTTTTGGTGTGTGAGAAACTGGGCAGTCTGACTCTGTGCTCTCACGCTTTGGCGTTCCTGTCCATACCATCCTTGTTCTTTACTGACCCCCATGTGGGACAGCCTTTCTGCCATTCTTGCCATAGGTGGAAGCTCTGTTGTGTTGCAAACGTTTGACCTCTTAGGAAACTTATTCATGAAAACCAACTATAAGAATAAACAGAAAGGCCTCAGGGTTTGTCAGTCTGTACAAATACACGGAGGTCTGTGTTGCATGTCTTAGTCATGGGCATTGTTAGGAAGATGACACCCAAGATGAATTCTTCTGATGCATGTCCATGGTCATCATAGTCATTAAATGTTATGTTTATTCTCCCTTTTTCAGTACATAGTTTTGTATATAATTATGTTTGTCATTTTACTTCTCCCTGGTCAGTTTACTATACCCTGGTTTTTATTTTTTATCTTGCTCCTGAATTTCCCTTCTGGGATTAATAAAGTATCTATCTATCTATCTATCTATCTATCTATCTATCTATCTATCTATCTATCTATCTATCTATTTTGTTGTTTCACTTCATTTCCTTTCATGGGCAGCTCACTCACATATTCAGAATACAGCCTCCAACTCATTAAGGGGCAGTAGAGAGATTAGGGGGTCACTAGGGCTCCTTTGTGTGACGTTCCCTGGATGGGGTGGGTCCTGCCCACATTCCCACAGACTGTACAGGTGCTGAATCTAGCCTGATTAACATTGCCTGTGTTCTGTTTTACCTTTCACCCCATCAAAACCATCACCTGTACCGTGTCATCACTTCCTGTGTGGCATCTCTTTACTCTCCTGTGCGTGATGTGTGTCTCACCATTCTTACCTGCAGGTCAGAGAAGTGTGTAAAATGACCTCTACTGCAGCTACTGCTTATAAAAGCACAGTATTCTGTTCTACAGCAATGCTGCAAGTGTTCTTTGGTGTGACAATGACTTTGAAAACTTGCCTTATGGGGTCAGGCTAGCCATACTTTCTGTCTCAGACCCCTTGTTGATACCGCTGATGTTCAGTTCTGAAAGCCTTTGGGACTGTGTGTTCTTCACGTCCTTCCCTGATGTTCCTTGGGATCTGTCGGCCTGCATTGGGCAGTTGTGTTGAAGATTCTATCTTGAGGGTTGACTTCTCTCCTCTGGGTCGATCTTATGTCATAGATTGCAGCTGTATAGACTTTCCATTTTGCATCAAAGGAACACTTCTTGCAAAATTATGGTATAAATTAAAAAAATGACGGTCTACTGTTTTTTTAAATATGCACTTTATACATATATGTATGTACTGTTTGAGTAGATGGCAATATAGACATTAAAAGTCTGATTGTAATTAATAACTTGGAAAGATAAGTACGTTAAATCTTGTTCAGCTTAGTTGATTCTGAATGATCTCAGTTATCTATAGACACAAATTTAACATGTTAACTTTATCTCTCTTCTTCTCTCAGAACACATCCACATGCCAGTCACTCTCAGTCCCCCCCAGCGGCAACCCCACAGTCAGGCCGCAGGGCAAGGCAACTGCCACAGGTGCCAGTAAAGAGCAGCGGTGTAGAGCAAGGTATGCCTACTGGTTCTCATACACTGCTGGGTTATCCTGCCTATGGTGCCCAGCTGGTCTTATGTAGAAGTCTCATGCTAGAGAATAGTTCATCTTGTGGCCCTCTTGTTACTGATGGGACAAATGAAGCTTAAAACGCTGTGGTGGGAGTATCCTGATACTGGCAGCATCAATTGGTAGTTTGGGATGCTCTCACCTATCACAGGTTTTGAAGCCTCATTTAGCACCAGCATTGATTCTTTAGTTCAGAAAATTCCCACCCACCATTGTTTTTGAAGCCTCATTTAGCACGAGCATTGATTGGTTAGTTCAGGATACTCCCACCCACTAGGAGTTTTGAAGCCTCATTTAATGACAGCATTAATGGATGCCCATTAAAGGATGATTGAGGAGTGGAGAAGAAGTGTACTGGTACCGATTTTTAAGAATAAGGGTGATGTGCAGAACTGTAGTAACTACACAAGGATAAAATTGATGAGCCACAGCATGAAGTTATGGGAAAGAGTAGTGGAAGCTAGGTTAGGAAGGGAGGTGATGATTAGTGAGCGGCAGTATCGTTTTATGCTAGGAAAGAGCACTACAGATGCAATGTTTGCTCTGAGGGTGTTGATGGAGAAGTATAGAGAAGGTCAAAAGGAGTTGCATTGTGTCTTTGTGGACTTAGAGAAA
>JAACJT020000089.1:1329232-1359920 GCA_009936485.2 Gymnarchus niloticus | reverse complement strand
ACAGTGGTGAGGTCTGCGGTAGGAGTGACAGATGCATTCAAGGTAGAGGTGGGATTACATCAAGGATCAGCTCTGAGTCCTTTCTTATTTGCAATGGTGACGTACAGGCTGACAGATGAGATCAGACAGGAGCCCCCAGCTCAGGGATCAGCTCAGGTTGGATGATTTAGAGACAAAGCCAGAGAGGCAAGATTGTGTTGGTTTGGACATGTGCAGAGGAGAGTTGCTGGGTATATTGAGAGAAGGATGCTGAGGACGGAGCTGCCAGGCAAGAGGGAAAGTGGAAGGCCAAAGAGGAAGTTTATGGATGTGGTGAGAGAGGACATGCAGGTGGTCGGTGTGACAGAGTGAGATGCAGAGGACAGGAGGAAATGGAGATGGTTAATCCGCTGTGGCGACCCCTGACGGGTGCAGCCAATGGAAAATGGTGATGATGATGATTTAATGACAGCATTGATCGGTTAGTTCTGGATACTCCCAGCCACCATGAGCTATGAAGCCTCATTTGTCCTATCACTAGTGATATCTTCTTCACATGCTCAGCATATTTTATAATCCATCAGTGGAAGTATTGGTGTCATAAATCAGCAGCTGGTTCATGGAGTCGCACCATGTCCGCGCCTAACATTGCTCACGGCTCTTTTCTGTTTCTCCGCTTTGCGTACCCCATTCCCAACTCTTTGACACTGAAGGGCATGCTAATAGCAAGTCAGATGACAAAGGTAATGTGTCAGTAGGCTTTCTTTGATGGTATGTGGATCTGTGTTCCCTGTCTGACACTATCTGGGTTTGTGTCCCCTGTTTTCTGGTATTCGGGTTTGTGTCCCCAGTTTGATATCATCCAGGTTTACGTCTTCAGTTTGTTTAGTTTCAGGTAGTTCTCCTGAGTTCAACCCTTAGCCTTTTCTACCACCACTTGTTGCATGTTCCTCCACAATGCGCTCAGCTGTGGCATTTGTCCTGCAGACATATTCTGCCTGCACATCTGATCCACAGTTTCCTCGTCTTGCATTACATAAACATGGGCATCACTGTTTACACTAAGAAGGCCACTCACTCTGTCGTGTTGCTTGTCATCTCCCAGCTCTTGTGGTAGAAGAGAGGGCTCGACAGCTGCAAATGAAAGTACATTCCTACAGAACGTCCACCACGTCAAGCTCCAGTCAGGACCTGGAGACCGAGCTCAAGAACAAGCGAGAGGTTAGCCTCTCACAGCTGGCTCCTCCACGTGATCTTGGCTAAATTTACGACAGAGAGGATCCATGACATCACTTCCTCTTCCTCCCCGCAGCTCTACAAGGAGCAGCGGCGGAGCTGTGATAACGTGTCTGCCAAGTCCTCGGACAGCGACATCAGCGATGTGTCAGCCATCTCTCGTGCCAGCAGTGCCTCCCGCCTCAGTAGTACCAGCTACATGTCCATACAGTCTGAGCGTCCCCGTGGACGCTTCAGGTGAGCCCGCAGTGCAGGCTGATGGCCTCATGTGACAGTGTTCGCTGAATAGATTATTTTGTTATTTTTAAAATTCAACTGGTCCCCCCTGCAAGTACTCAGTTATATTTACTTTTGTTAATATAATTATTGTTCATACCACACTATAATTGACAGAGAGTTTACCCTCCCAGTGGTATTTTGTTTTTGCTTCTGAACACTAATGAGCTCAGAAAAGTAAAGAGTGTGATGGGGGTTACCAAGGATGGTGAATGATTTGGAAGGAAGGAGGAGACTGGCAAATTGATACTTCTTCTGAAATCTGGTCTGCAGCCGTCAGGAGGTCCTCACATGCTCCCAGATGTCCGACCACCAAACTGCCCAACGGTACCTGAATATAGACTATTGTTCAAAAAGGGCTGCCTTCATATTTTAACTTTCTCTGGCATGTTTCATGGAATCTTTTTAGAACTGGTGAATGTCAGAATGTCTATCTGTTAGATCAATATACAGTTTATTAAGTAGGCAGTTTATTATCTCTGAGGATCAGAGCCCAGCAGTGTAGCTGGTGCAGACTGCACGCGGCTACACCGGCCACCATGGGCACACTGGGTGCGGCAAAACGGGTACACACACCGCAGGCTTGGGTTAGGCATGTGCGAGCCTTGATCAAGCAGAGGCATGTCATACAAGGATGTGAAGGATGGCATGGAGCATACTAGGCCCGCTGGGGGGGGGGATCAGGGACAGGGAAAGTTGAAAGAGGCAACTTTCTAAGGTGGCATCTAAGGGCATCTGATCGTCTCTCAGGTAGACAGCACTCATTATGCATTGTATGCATGCAGTTGGAAAATTTAGGCAGAACTGTGATAAGTCCGGAGTGAGTGCTCCTATTCCTCCACTAGAGGGCATTACCAGTTCTCCAGCATGCAGGCTGTTTAATTGGCTACGATCAGTCAGGAGTAGTTTTCTTCAGCTGACTTTGAAGCCAGGTGTTTAGTGTAGCGTCTCACGTCTGATTTAAGATGCCGTCGCTCTGTTTGTGACCTGTGACACCCACGGCTGTCTGCATGCACTTTTGCTGCCGTTTAACTGAAGCACGGTTGTCCAGGTTTATTCAGGGTCACCGTTTGTTTCCTTGGTTTCCTTGGCACTTGTCAGTTGGCATCCATTCAATAAATTGTTTCATTTCATTAAACTGTTTGCTGTTTCAAAACGTTTAAAAATGTCTTCATAATTGTGTTTTAAGGGCATATCTTCATGACATTAACTAACACTGTATTCCCTGTTGTTTATTGACATAGGAATGTCAGAATCACCATACTGTAAATGACATTAAGTGTATTAATGTGAAGCTTTTTCTCACTGGTGCTACAGTATTTTCATGTAACAGTATGTGGTCATTTTTCAGGTATTTTACCTCTTTATTTTTATTTGGCGGGACCTTTAATATTGTGAGACAAAAAAGTGTTGCATTGCATTCAGCGCAGTGTATGCACCTCACTAAGCCTCCTGCAGCAACGCAAGCAGTTGCCACTCAACTCAAAGTGGGTGTTTTTAGTGCTGCCACATGCAGGTGTGACTGTGCACCCAGATACACATCTGCTTTACGGAAAGTGAGCGCGTGGCTATTGTGTGTGTGTGTGCCCCCCGGGCCCCCCCAACAGGCACATACGGCAAGCAGGCCGCAGCATGCTGAAGAGCACCAGCGTGAGTGGAGAGATCTACTCCCACGAGCGTAACGACGGCAGCCAGTCCGACACGGCCCTGGGCACCATGGGCTCTGGCAGCAAGAAGCGGCGCTCCAGCCTGAGCGCCCGTGTGGTTGCCATCGTGGGCTCACGCCGCAGTCGCAGCACCTCACAGCTCAGTCAGACTGGTGAGTCTCCCACTCTCTAGGGCTGCACTCGCTCCAACCCCTGCAGGACTCACCGAAATGTAGCCCGCAGGGTATGTTGCGATTGGCCACCTGATCCTATGAGTTTAGCTGCGGGCAGCTGGAAAACACGCATAAACATGGCCCCGCAAAATGGAAGCACAGTGGTCCTCTCATCTCTAAGGGTAACCTGTAGGGTCGGTCACCCTGATTGCCCTTTGGTCATATGATACTCTTCACCATATGTTCTAGCATGTTTGCTATTCGTATGTTCTAGCAATGCTATTCATTCATGACCCTACATTTGATTAAACCTCAAAATGCACCTCAAAGTCTTGTTGCTCTTA
This sequence comes from Gymnarchus niloticus, assembly GCA_009936485.2. NCBI lineage: Eukaryota > Metazoa > Chordata > Actinopteri > Osteoglossiformes > Gymnarchidae > Gymnarchus > Gymnarchus niloticus. Next base: position 1,356,266 of record JAACJT020000089.1, on the reverse strand, counting down.
ATGCTCAATGGTTTTTCTCCCAGCTAAGAACTTGCCATTCGACACTGAAACTGAGCTTAGTGCAGCTCCTTTCGAAGGGATGACAGGACAGGTCAACTCTTGTGGTCCCCCATAACAGCCCACTTGAACATCAGGGTTGGAAGGGGACGCGCTTTTAAAGAGACGCCTGTGGGGAGGGGGGTTAGCACGAGCATGGTTGGGCTCCACAGAGGTCATGAGACAACCACCACAATACTTTGGCTGAAGGTTAAAATGGTTGGTGTGAGGTAGGTGGACATAGGTTCATTCATGCTGTGTTCCACTCTCTTTTATGAGTCGTTCATTTTTCTTTGCTCTTCTCTTTCCCAAAATAGTAAATAGACTCAAAGCCAGAGGAATGTGCATTTCTGAAGGATCATGCCCTTGAATGTTTCCCTGTTGTAGAGGACCCTTCATTGTTTCCTAAGAGTCCATATTGTGAACGAAGGCATCGATACACAGGCGAAACCCCAGATGGGCTTGCCTCTGCATTTCTACCTTGGTTATCCAGGTTTCACTTTTGAACAATGGTGTGTTGTGCATCTTGCAATTGAGTGCAGAAGATGCTGCGTGTGCTGGTCGCAGGCTCTTGTCCCGTTCTGCTGGCTCGACAGGCCTATCTCGCCCTATTGTACTCATAGGAATCTCACTTCCCACCTTCAGACTTCCAGCCGGAGCTGAGTGCCCAGTTTCCCGACTCTGCTGACCTTATATGGGGCAGATATTATTTATCTTGAATGGAATTTTTGACACCATGGCTTTGTGAGGAGGCAGAGAGATGAGAAACAGTGTTTCTGAGGCTGTAGGGCCAGATATGAGAGCTTCACAGGGAGCTAAATTTGCCCCAGCAGTTTGACAAATGGCTCAACAACTTCAAAACTGTGATTTGGATCAGGCTTTCCTACATGATGACTTCCATTGTAGCCAAACATGGCAGCGGCCAGTTAACTACACAGACGACATGAGCAGTTGTCCATAGTGCACATTGCTAGGTGGAAAGTAAGCTGTTGATGTGGACGTCATGTGCAGAGCTAGGGCCGCCTGTCTGCTCAGAACAGCCATGGTAAGTCTCGGAGGAGGTTCTGGTAACTGCTCCATGTTCGAAAACCTGGGGAATGTTTGAAGCTGGGGTAAAAACTTTCTCGCCAAGTCCAAAGCTTGGCCAGTTTAGTTAACACACTTCAGATGGTGGTCGGCGCACCTCCATTGCTGTCACAGTGCAAAGAAAGCCTTCCTTTTCACTGTGCTGGCACAGTGAGGTTTATATGAATGAAAACGGTATGAGGCAGAGGTGAGGGGTCCTTCTGCAGGCCAACGGGAGTCAAAGGGAGACTTTCTGTAACTATGCAGACCAAGATCTCTGCTTGGGAACATCTAGGAAAACTCTGCCTGATTCACAAACTGGACAATCAGAGCAAAGACATCCAGAATGCAGCTGAACTGAGATCAGAGCTGAACGTTTTGCTGGTCTTTGCAGTATATTTCAGCTCTGCCCTGTTGTCTTGAAGTGCTGGCACAGTGAGATCCACCCATCCTGAGTCAAAATCCAGCATTAATTGGCCTTTCAGGCTCTGCACTCCAGGGAAAATGCTTGCATGAATAATAGTGATTTCACCCTGTCCTGATTAAAATGACGCTTGTGCAGTCAATGCAAAACCTTGGTTCTCAGCTAATGAATTATTTTTTTAATTGGTAATGAGAGAATCCTTGGGGATGGCATAAGGAGAATGACAATGGCATGACAATTTTGCAAAAACGTCACTGATACCCTACATTAGTGGTAGAGCAGATGGTAACAATAATGGGCCGAAATGCAGTCTTCACTTGTATTTCTTTTACTGAAGATTGAAAAGAGCAGAAGATGTGAAACACCGAACTCTGGAAAAAGAACATCATATCAGTAGGCTTAATGAAAATATATTTATCTAAGGAAATGGCTACAGTTTGGATTTTAGAATAAAACTGCATCAGACTGTAATGGGGCTAGAAAATGTTATGTAATTTGGCCATTAACTTACTGAGCATTGGTTGAAGTGTTATGTAACAGAAAAACGACGGTGTGCTTGTTTGATAATGCTGTGCCTGTACTAACCTTACTCTAACTCTATAAAATTTCACAGTAATGATCCCGCTGATATGAATACAGCAAGCTGATGAACACGGGCCCCTTTTGTGTTCTTTAAGATTTTCCCCAGCATCCACTGCCTTCCTACATAAGCTCTTCTGGCCCTCCTGAAGCCTGTTATTGTACTGTGATAGATGTAGCATCTGCTTCAATGTTGGGATCCAGTACCTGCCTGTTTCGAAGATGAATCACCAGCCATCCATTTTCATTTCGTCAGAGTCAGGTGACTTGGCTTTGGCACTGAATACTAACTATGGGCTGTTGAGGTAGTTGCCCCCCCCAGCTCATAAGACAAGAGACAGAGCCCATCATGGGTTTGCAGAGTTCTCTCTGCCAAGGTACCATCTGTGAATTCTTAATCTGATGTAACGTCAGCTGAAACCTTTGCAGCTGGACCATAATGTGATTTAAAATCACCTGTTTTTGATCTTTGAGTAAATGGACTTTAAAAGGGGGGAAAAAAAGGTCACAGTTCTTTTTCCCTCATCATAACCCCAGGGAATTTTCCAAGAAGGCCAGTAGCTGGTACATGAAACAGTGATGTAGTTCAGACATTAATCAGCTTGAAGGTTCTCCATCCGGCCTTTGAGGCTGGGCCTCTCAGAGCCTTCGTGTGCCAAGCTGGTGTCCATCTACTGGACAGTTATAGGGGTGTGCTGTCAGACAGCGGGGGTACTTGCTGGGCACATGAAATGTCATTCTATTGGCATCCTGTCCAGGGAGAATATAGCCTTGTGCCTTGTGCCTATTGGGATAGGCCAAATAAATTCCAAAGAAATTAAATTGCTTGTAAATGCAATGATAAGGAAGAACATACTCTGGTAGGACAGTCAGGTAGAAACCCAGTGCAATGTGGGCAATTCATTGCAAATCAAAAACACGTTTCAGACAGCTGTAACCATGTGTGACTCATTTTAAAACTCCAACTGCAAGCTTATGGTCTTGATTTTGTTCTGATACCCTGAAACTCTGCTTTGAACATTGAACAAGAGATCCAAGCAAGTCATCTTCCTTCTAATTTCACTGACCACCTCATGATGTTCCATTCCAGCACTAGAAGAAGCTGCTTAAATTGGTCAAAGTTGAAGGAAGAATGGTGGAGTGATACTCATCATTATGTAGATGGTATCAGACTGATGTTAGCTCTCCTCCAGCCATTGAGATGACCATGTTCTGTATCAGACAGGTGGAAGTTATAAAGAAGGCACTTAGAGAGCATTGCTGTGTGCTTTTATTACTGATGGTTCCTCCTGGCCAGCAGGGAGGGGCACTGGGGTGGCATGTGAGGTCATCACATCGAGCTCCATACCGTCGACGAGGCACGGCCATCGGGGAACCATATCCTGCCTATGGGTAGTTGCTGAAAGCATCACTCCCAAAGAAGATGTAAGGTGTTTAATCACTCAGAGAAGTGAAAGCCCAAAAGCCATGGGTCTGTTGTTGCAGCCACGTGCCATTAGTCTGTGTGATGTTTCAGAAGGAAGCACTCTGTGATCCTCATGGCCCGCTTGGCCTGTGCTCCCTTGCAGAGGCTGCTAACAAGAAGTCGAAGAGCCAGATCCAGCGAAGTCAGGAGACAGGCATGGCGGTGGAGTACCCACGTAACGCCGTGGCTCGTCAGGCTAGCCGGGAGTCCACCAACGGCAGCATGAACAGCTACAGCTCCGAGGGCAAGTTAGTATCTGTTCTGCCCCCATGTTTGCTTTGCCCCCACACTTGCTCCGCCCCCCTCATCGCTTGTTCCACCCCTGTGGCAGTGCAGTTCGGTCATTCCCGTACACACTAAGGGAACAGGAAAGGCAGTAAATGGGAGATTTACAGAGTTTCATGCTGGGGAATAATACTTGGCTGATTTTATCTGACATTTATGGTGAATAAATCGCTTAGCGCCGTCTGTATTCTAAGAAGGTGTTACATGTAATGGTTACATTGTTTTATAAAGCCTTACACAGCAAAAATAACAATGGATTCATTTAGTAATTAACCAATTTCAGGAAGACATTACTGTCAGGCATGAATTACTATGTTTTCCTGAAACACAATTAGGGGAATAACTGTAATCAGTACAAATTTTGCTTTGTGAATAAAATAAGATTCTGCTCAGTGACTGGTTGGGGTTAGGCTGCAGTGTACTATACGTATCTGGATGACAATTAGACATCCTTTCCACTGGTAAATGAGAGTGAAAGCGGACAGTAATGTATTCAGTAAATTAAACGGCTCAAATGATAGGCAGAGAGTTTCGGTTTTGATAGTGATGGGACATATGAAGCTTCAAAATCCATGGTGTCCAGGACTATCCCAAACCACCAATCAATGCTGCCACTGTGAAGATTCATTTGCCCCGTCACTAGTTTTTGGTAACAGGAGATACAGGAAGTGTCCCGTCTCTAATGCGTACAGCACAGCCTCCTGGTTCAAACCGATCTACCGACTCTTCTCATAACGACGCCATCTTTCATGGTTGCCCAGCCCTATCCAGAAATAGCAGGTGCTCACGCAGGCCGTCGGTGCCGCTGGGTGGAGAAGACGACCTTTGAGAAGCACCTCGTATAATTATCTGGCTGATTAATAGAAAAGGATTTCTTTAGTCCGTTTTCATATTGAGGCCAGGCTGCTGTCTCTGTCTGACATTCCTAAAGTGCTTCGCTTGCGGGGTCACTCCAGAAAGGCAGGGCACCATCTGAATACTGTGGAAGTGTGTGAGCCTGTTGCTATGACACCTGCTTACCACGGCGTGAATGGCGACACGGCATCCCTGCTCCTCTGTCCCGGTAACTGATCTGGAATCTTCACCCGCTGGCTAGCCTGATCTTCTCTGGTGTGCGTCTGGGAGCCGATAGCCAGTTCAGCGACTTCCTGGATGGCCTGGGTCCCGCGCAGCTGGTGGGTCGACAGACGCTGGCCACGCCCTCAATCGGTGCGTTCCTTTTCTCACCCCGTGCCCATCCTGGTCCTATTTGTGTTTTTCCACTGATCAGCCCCCTCTACACTGCTGGTTGCCTATTTCTGGTCCACGTTGTACTTGTGCTTTTTTCCTTTCAGCCATTACTCTTAATTATTTGTTATTCCCTTTGATTTTATTAAAATAAATCCAGCACCCGGGGTGACGCAGTTGTCTGCAGCCCGTTAGCATCACAACTCGGCCGGCCAAGCTGTCATTTTGAAAGTCTGCAAGTGATCTCCCGCAGTTCCCGCTGACAACAATACCTCTTCCCCCTTGTGCTCTCCTCCCAGGCGACATCCAGATCGGCATGATGGACAAGAAGGGCCAGCTGGAGGTGGAAGTTATCCGGGCACGTGGCCTCATGCAGAAGCCCGGGTCCAAGTCCCTCCCTGGTTAGGCCTGTTCAGCACACACTCAGATGAGCGAGGCCCAATGTCTGTGTTGTCCCAGGGCCCCTAAGTGTGCCCCCACTGATGTTGCTTCTATGTTAAATGGCACATTTTCCTGAAGATTACACTGCCTGTCTTTTGAAAAGGATGCAGATTCTATGCTTCTTTGCACAATTGATTTTCAGTTTCTGTAGTTCTTTTGCGTGTTGTGTGTAGTGGCTCACTAGGGAGTACTTCCATCTCACACCTCCAGAGTTAAGGGTTTAAAGCCCACCTAACACTGTATGTGGCAGTTGAATGTTCTGCCAGTATTTGCATGCTCTTCCTTTTGTACCTAAAAACATGTAGCCAGGTGAATCAGTGCAACATAGTGTGTGCTTGTGTGTGTGTGTGTGTGTGTGTGTGTGTGTGTGTGTGTGTGTGTGTGTGTGTGTGTGTGTGTGTGCATGCCTTGCAATCAACTGGCATCCTCTTCAGCATGTACCTTGTGCTTCCAGTGCTGGGCTTTGCAATGGTCCCTTTAGACAGTTCATATTGTTATTACATTGCCATGCAGTTTTTTGTTTCTGAAGTGTGAAATACACTGCTGACTCCTTTTGACTCAGTGCTAGATTAGCAGTTGGGGAATATGGATCGACGGATGGATATAGTGTTTTTATACACAGTGTGTAACAGTACATTAACCCCATAATTAGGCAAACTAGATGTTAAAAAGTCACATGATGAGCTGGTATATTCAAATAGAAAAGAGGAGTGATCATGAAGAATTTTTGTGGGAAACTCGCTGTGTTATTTTTTTGCCCCCAGCTCCATACGTCAAGGTCTACTTACTGGATAATGGAGCCTATGTAGCCAAGAAGAAGACAAAGATTGCCAGAAAGACACTCGACCCGCTGTACCAGCAGGCATTGCTTTTCGATGAGAGCCCACAGGGTAAAGTTTTGCAGGTAAGTGTCCTGGCAGGCCAGACCTACTCACCTCTGCTGGAGAACGTAGTCTTGTTCTCATTTTTAAGACTATTGAATGCACTTTTTCTTTCCCACAGGTAATAGTTTGGGGAGACTATGGACGAATGGACCACAAATGCTTCATGGGGGTTGCGCAGATCCTTCTGGAGGAGCTGGACCTTTCTAGTACAGTTATTGGCTGGTACAAATTGTTCCCGCCGTCTTCACTGGTGGACCCGACGCTGGCCTCCGTCACCCGACGGGCGTCCCAGTCATCGCTTGAAAGCTCATCAGGACCCCCGGGAATCCGATCGTAGTGAACCAGCAAAGACCAGAATGGAGATGTTTACAGCAACAAAAAAGAAGGAAAAGATGCGCCCTAGGACAACAATCAGAAGCAGATAGAAAATCACGATCAAAGTATTGTTGGAGCCTGACAATCATTCCTGTTTTTTTTTTTTTTTTTTTTTTTTTTGCTTTTTTCTCTTAGATCTTTTGTTATTTCTTTTCTTTATCTGTGTTACTTTTCAACAGACAGGGCTGCTGAAAAATATGGGGTAATGCTGCCTTGGAGCGACAGGAAATCTATACGACAAAGCTAAACAGGGCAGTTTTACCCAGATCGCTATTTAGCTTTTTTGAACAGAGTGACACCTTAGTGGGAGGGGTGCCATGGGGTAAGATAGTATCTGCCCTGGCTGTCGCAGACTCTTCCTCTCACTCTCACTCACTCTCTCTCTCTATCTCTCTACACCGCATTTCCGTTATCCTTCCAACGCGAGTGAGAGGGAGCCTCAGAAAACCATCGCAGTTTGCGTTGTGTTGCGGTGCCTTCTCCCCGTCATGCACGGTCACAGGATAGCGTCGTTGTCGGCCCGTTTGTTGCAGTTGCACTGCCACACTTCTCATTTGTTTTTGTTTTTTTTTTTGCTTTTGTTTCATTTTGTATACTAGGAGGTGCGTTCACAATACGGACGAAAGGGTTTACGATTCCTGGGGTTTGCATGAAAACGAAAAACCAATGGGGGGAGAAAACAGACGTGAAAGCAATCTCTCTGCAAACGACGCTGCAGACTGTTAGAAAACAAACAAACAAACAAACAAACAAAAAAGAAGCCTCAGTTTCAGTCCTGATTCTCCTACTCCAGTCATATCATTTCCTCCATTGACTCACAGGTGAGCCCACTATAATTCATAAGATGTACTGGTGACCTCTCTCGGTGTCGACCGGTAAAAGAATTTCTGGTGTCCGCCACTTTGAGCAGCAGGTCGGTCAGGGTGCTGTAAACTTAGAGCCTGTCGCCAATTCCCAGCAAGACTGAGGTTGCGGCATAGCCAGGTTCCCGGGCCGTCTGAGGGAGAGACCCCGTACATTCAAGTTTTCACCTGACTTCAGTTTACATCATTTTGATCCTAACGCAAGCACAACTGCTTGATTTTTTACTGCAAAAATTCTGACCTTTTGAAAGAAAAAGACGAAAAAAAACAAAAGGAACCCACCAAACAACAGCTTCTCATTGGCACCCATGTCATTTGCTCTCCACCTAGATTTCAGGAGGCAGTCGAATCACACGGAACCTCTCATGTAAAATCTGTGAACGTGACAGCAGCCGCTGGGCAGCTCTAGGACACGGACTCCAGTGCTCTGTCTCCAAAACGCCTCCTCCTTCCCACGCCCGTGACCCCCACAGCCCACTTTGGGGGCGAGGGGTACGGCAGCAGGAGGAGCAGCATGACTCTGGAACTCTTCCAAGCTGCATGCACATTTTGTAAAACAAAAAGCAGACAAAAAAAAACAACAAAGTAAATGAAATAGATATGTGTGTTAGTTCCACATGCTGTAGGCCAGCTTGTATGTTGCATGTACATGTACAGTTTGCTCGTACTTAATATAAGGTGATAGCCGAGATAAGAAAGCCATCCTTGTCACGTGCAGGTGTTTGGCTCGGCCCAGACCACCGTTTTTTTTCCATTCTGATGCTGAATGTCTAAAAGAACGTTTTTTTAAAGGCTGTTCACTTGTTTTCTATCCTTTGCGGGATGGGGGGTGGGACTTGGATGGGGTGGGAGGGCCACACTGCACAACGTTGAACACGTTGATGCACACCATCATTTTACTGCTGCGGGGTAGGGACTAAATCAGGAAATATGTATAAAATCAAACTAAATCATTTATAAAGAATAATTATGACATAATTATACAAAAACTATAACTAGATATTAAAAATTATATAGAAAAAATATACTTATATATATATATATATATATATATATGAACACACAGACACGTACACACATCTATGGCCACGTATTGTAATTTTGAAACAACCATATGGTTGGCAAGCAGGCCAGGTTAGGGGGGCCAAAGTCTAGCCCACTGGGACCACCGAGTGGGCCTTGGTGCATTGTGGGATGCCTGAAGACCTTGTCACCTTCATACGACAATGCCCAAACTCAACGCTGGCTTGAGTTTATGAGATGTCTCTCAAGTCAAGAGCAGTCGTCATAATCGGCCACCCTCCCGTGCTTTTAACTCAACTTCAAATTCATGTCATGTAAACATGTTTAATAAAGTTTACTTTTTTGTCCAGTGAGACTGATTCCTTTACTTTTTCAGTATTGCTGAAAAAATGATGATTGTTTACAATCTATGTGTTCCACTGAAATAATGATAGAAAGGAAAAAAAATACACTGCAACATTTCTTGTTTGTATAACAGATGTGGCTCAAATGATGTGTATGTTTTATATTAAAAGAGTTAATTTTTATTATTTACAAATTAAAGACTGTGTGGATGAAAATTCATTTGGGCTTTTGCGTTGCCTCCCTGTTATTGCAAAGACCCACAAGATTCCCCAAATATCCGTTATCAATCGTGTACTTAGTGCACATTTAACATTATGGTATCGGGTCAGTCCTGCGCTCAGAAAAGAGCCCTTCACTGCCTCGGGTCTCCTCAAAGTTTGTGGGAAAGCAAATATTATTCTCTGTTCTGCAAACTCAACCCATGATGGCCTCTGTCATTATTGCAGATAGGCATTTAACAGAAGCACTGGTGGTTGGGGAGGGGGGCGGGGGGTGGGAGGTTAGAAGGGGAGCCCTGAGCTGGATAGGAACACCAAACCCAGGGGGCAGCAAGACTTTGATGTGTCAAATATTGGGTCACACTCTCGGCACTGCCTTCCCAAGTACTCCACCTAGTGGAAGGAGTCCACGCTTCACCGAGATTCTAAAATCAATGTCAACATACCGTCCCAGTATAGGTTATATTCATGGTACTTAAGCACCATCCACTGTAGAGAAAACCTATCTTCATATCCAGCCTATCTCCATTTTAGGTAAGGTATACAGCACCCACTGAAGTGTTTGTAAGGTGATGAGTTTCTGGTAATGGACTTTGAGTGTAATACAATGCCTGGATGTTCCTCGGTAAAAGTATATACAAATGAACTGTAAAAAGACACCAATATAAAATTACCTTCTTAACAATCTTTATATGCTTGCCCAACAGATGGGATGTTACCTTGCATGTTTTTGCAAATGAAATGCATTTAAATCCATATTTAGGTAACACACCAAATCAGTGTTTTAAGAAAAAAAGATTTTTTAGTTTGCCCTTTAAAAATACATAGCAGTAGGATGTCTTGCATTTTACTTTACATTTTTCCTCTTAGAAAGATAAACCTTCCATCCAGGATGTGGAATATAAGTGTAGGTTTCAATTGTGAAGAAGCCTTATGGTTGACGCTTCACTCTCTCCCTGTCGGGTTCGCAAATTAATGATCCAAGAGACAACTCGATAATATGATTATTTTCATTTATATCCAAGAAGTTTGAATTCCATAAATGATGTAAGAGAGGTACGAAATTCAGCACAAATTATGAGACGTAGTTCCGTACAAAATGTGAGAGAGAGACGAAGGTCAAAGGACCGTGTGGCTCCCTCCTTCCTAAATAACTAAGTCATACGTATCTCAAAGTATCGATCAGATTACAATTTACTTTTTTAACTGGCTGTTAATTACTAGAATTACACTATAAGGATCCCGTTATCAAAGTGACAAGGAATGCAACAATAATAACCAACAAATTATCAATTACATCACCAGAGTGATAAAGAATGAAGAATACACTCAACAATGATCAATTAAGCGTATTTAGGCTCCTACAATAAGATCCTGGACGGAAGGTTTCCTGGGTTTTCCTGTTCCTGGGTGACGTTAGAACATACTGTAACCCTTCCGTGTTTGCAGCCTCTGGGTAATTATCATCTTACATAAACACTTATTTAACTGACGTTCATCTGATGACCTCTGACCTTGCTGACACCTTTCTGTGACTGTGGCCTGCTTGGGGGAACTTGAACAATTAAGACTAAGTGACTTCAGATGAGAAAATGTCACTTTTTTCCTGGTTCCCCTTCTGTCAAGTGTAGTCGTTAAGCTGAAAAGCAGCTGGTGTCTTGAGGTTAATTCTGGAAAGGAAGAGTGACGTTTACCAATGGGGACAGAGAGAGCAGCGCTCCAGCACAGTCACACGCTTAGTAAGCATTACCTTCTCTAAGTGTGCCCAGTGACTTTGATGGCACAGTAGAATAGCCCACAGTCCTTTAGTATTTCCAGCAGAGCCTCTTCCTGCATGCACATGGTGAAAGAAAAACATGTGAGACTTTCTCCAGTTAAAAGCCCTGTCTCCCGCTACCAACCCATTTCACAACTTTGACTTATTCAGCAAAAAACAACAAATAAAGAAGAATTCCCAGGAAGAGCATGGCTGCATGCATCCATCACCATTAATTGGCCCAAAACACAAAACAGTCAAAGCTGTGTGGCATGACTGCTGAGTCCTGCGCATCTTGTGGTTCTCGTAATACATTGGTGTTATTTTGGCCAAGGTACTTTTGGTCCACGGTGGAACAGAGAATCAGTGGATTGTGCTGTAGTTTCAATTCCCGCTCCATCTGTGTGTGTCGGGAGAGACTATCTGTTCCCGAGTATCTCTCTGGTCGTAGGACGTGCTGTTGAATTGGGCTGGGGTCTCCAAACTGCCCTTTGTGTGCATATAAGTCTGATGGGCTGGTATGTTCTCTTGTCCCTTAGGTGTGTCATGACCCTGCTTTCACTGAGTTCTCATAGTTTGGATAGACGCTTTCACTCTGACGAAACTCCAACTGGAAAATGCATGATTTAATACAGGACTGTGGTGAGGTGTAAAGATGCAGTAGCTCTCTGCTGTTTTGCAGAGCACTTTAACATCAGCAAATTTTCTGCCAGGGTTTAGGTTCTGTGACTGCATGTAGATGACCCAGTGGGTAGTGCTGAGTTCCATCTTCAAGGCTGTGCATTCTATCACTGCTTTTGTTCTGTGTTTGTGCATGCCATTCGTGTGTTCTCCCCTAGTTGCATGAACATCCTGCTTTAATCGAAAGGCAAGCAGTTAGCCTACCTGGTCACTCTAAGTTGCGTTTGAGTTTGTATTCATCTCTGCAGTTTATATCATGTTTCTTATGCTTTTCCACAGCTCTCACATGGCATATTCATATTTTTAATATCTTGCTGTTTTTCCAGTAAGTGCTCCTGATTTAACTGTTTTTGTACACCTTAGTAAAAATCTTTTATGAGATTATCTTTTATGACTCACTATGGGTTGCACTGTAAGGAAATTTGGGACGATCTGTTTAATGAAATGTTTTCTCTGGAAGCACAAGTTAAACAAATATCTGAAGTGTCTAAAATTCAGACTTGATTACAGACAAATATCTAGAGGAAAGCAAGTTAGGAGGCTATTTGTTAAATCAATGGATTGTTCACATATGAAATTGATTCAGCTGGACATGCACAGAGTGTTAGAATTGATGGAGTCATCTCTAATACAGCAGCTTTCGTATCACGACTGAACCCACCTTGGTGTTCGTTGACGTTCTCAGTCATGGAGAAGCTTCCTCTGTGCACTGCGTCAGTGTATGATTATCACACTGCCTTTTTTAACTTTCAACTGTGCAGTGTAACAGTGCACACATGCCTCCTACATTTCATTTTAAAATGCTGAGATCAATTAAGTTCCGCCAGCATTTCCTTAAAGATTACTATTCACAATGCAATTCATCAAACCTTAATGTTATCTTTTGAGCATAATGTTTTATTTCTTTTTTGCTGGTGAAACATCCCGGATGTATAGGAGCGAGACTACAAGATGTATTGAAAGAGATCACTCTTCTGGAGACCAATAAAACCTCATAAGACTGAACTATGTAGGAGGCATCCTTTTGCTGGCCTCTGATTCCATCAGAAAGCAGAGCGGAGGTTGCCTAAACGGGATCACGATACATATGGACTAGTTCGATAGGCCTGGATGACCAGCACCACATTTGGAGACTCAAAAACAGCCCATTGGGCGGTGTGGTAAATTTAGTGTGCAGGACCAACTCAGTAAACTGTGGCTCTGCTTGCAAGGACCTAACAAGAAACAATGAGCTTTTGATGGTCCCATAAGAAGCAGCCTGGAAGCTCCCCAGCATGCCAGTGAGGAAGGTTGAGGCCCCACTGTGCACAGAGAGATAGACGGGGATTGATGGGTTGGAGTTTGGGGCTCCTAGTAACTGAGGTGATGGGTGTTTTCATGACACACAAAACAAAAAGATTGCTGACTGACAGATGCTGAGGTAACGTTGTCTGCCGCTACCCCAAATACACCACTCTGGGACGAGGGTTAAGAGTGGCGACTGTATGACTTTGATTTGACTGTAGGTACTTACGCATATCTTCCATACTTGAAAAGCTGGGGAATTTTATTTTAATATAAAAAAGCACTACAAAAAGATGTGAACTACAAAAAAACCTCAGTGCACTTTATGGTAGTAAATTGAACGGCACACATGCAAAAAGAAATTACTCCTGTTAGCTGATTTTTTGTTTTTCTTGTGAAAGGACATGTTCTCGTAGATCTTAGGAGAATAAATGAAAATAAAGGATATTACAACTGAGACAATGCCGAATGGCGAATTTTGATTAGACTCCGCAGTGAGAGTGTACTAAAACACATCAAACAGATGTTATTAAACTTACCACACAAGCATTTAATAAAATATTCTTTATTGCTTAATCTATGAAAGGCAATTATAACAAATTACATCATTCTGTTGAAATTATGGGCCCTCATAAATGGCCCCACATTTCAGCTGTTGAACTTCTTACATGATTTTTTTTTTTTTGTAATTTCTGGTACAATGCTTTCTAGATATCGCAGTGATGTTTTCTATCATTTTTTCTTTAAGTCGTAAGTTTTCATACCGTATGCTCAGTGACTGTAGATGTTCTTTGTCTACCGATAAATGGAGGTTGCTGTACAAACGTTTCCTTTCGCTACATTCTGAAGTTGAATGCTTTTCGGACCCTGAAGCCCACTTTAACATCCACTTTCACTAGTAAAAGTGGTTTGAAGGTGGATGGATGGATCATGGATGGATGGATGGATGGATGGCCGGAGGAACATACAGCGATTGCATTGGTAAGGTACTGCCACTAGAGGGAGCAGACTTGATAGGAGATGAACAAAGGTACGAACAGACGCCTCTTTCCTGTATTGCTCAGCCGTCAGATATACAGTAGGGAAATTACAATTAATGCAAACTCTGTTTATTTGCTGTAGTAACAGAAAGCACGTCTGCGGACAGGTTTTATCTTTGTCTAGTCAGATCACTCCCGTCTCTTTCATTGTCTGGGCTGCATATTGTTTTCAGGATGCTGTTTTTTTTTCGCAGCAGAAAGCTGACCGCAAGTTAATATTGGAAACTTAAAGCTCTTACAACGCCGACACTCTGGTCGTAACATTTCGTTATTTGTATTATCATAAAATGCACTTCCAATAAATTGCCCTTCTTCTAAGAAGAGCAAAAACCGGCTTTGTATGAGAGGGTGTGAACCAAGGCCGTGCTGAGGAATATACTGAGGCAGTTTCTGTAATTAAGTTGTACTACCGATTTATCGAAAGTTAATTGCAGTCGGCGTTGCGCAAGCAAAAAAAAAAAAACCAAAAAACAAAGGCGCTACAACCTAGGAGCAGTTCAACAAATTCTTTTCCTTTTCTTTGTTTGATTTATTACCATGAGAAGGAATTTTGTTTCATAGGATTCTTAATTGGTTTGATCTTGAATGCGGCAGATGGTACACAATATCTCTTCTAGAAAGAGATAAAGAGAACTCAATGGGAATCCGAGATTACATCGTTACTTATGCTTAATTGGTTGTCTTCAGAAAGACACTGCATGTGACCAAAAAAAAAAACAAAAACCCAAGGAGTATATTCGTAGGTAATCATTAAAATTTTAATTGTGTGGATCTCAATAGGGGATCGGTATCCTGTCAAGGGTGTACTTCAACCTCGCACCCTGTGTTGCTTAGGAGAAAACGACATGGTAAAATTTCAGCAAGCAACAAATACCCCCAGGCTTGGAGGTAAAATTTCTTTTTTTTAAAATTTATTTTCGATGAATTTTGATGTCTATTCCTCAGCAGAAACAATTAAATGGAAACAGTTTGATTTAACTGAATATGTAACATTATATGTTAAGGTCCAGGGTTTAAACTTTGACCCAAGCTCAGCTGAACTGTTAAGCCATTTGTAAAATTCAGACCAAAAGAAACGATGTTGCTATGGTTTTAGCTGATATTTGTTTAAGGAGGTACATCAGATTTTAATCGGCATGTAATTAAATTTGATGTAATCAGGTAACATTTGATAGATAAGGTTTCGCTTAATGATGCATTTAACTGGCATGCAGTAAAAAACCACGCCAGAAAATTTTTGAACGTGTGAAACAACGCAATGCACTCTGCTAGAATAGACTGGTTCAGCCTCTGCGTCACATGATTGAGGTCAGTAGTGGGACTAGTGAGAGGTGCAGCGTGTAAAGGTTTCATCAGGTCTCTGGGTGGATGCAGAGGAAACCGTTTTTTTTTTTTTGTGAACTGAGTGAAAATGAACAACATTCCTGTTAAGAAATGACTGTTTCACTTACATGAAAGGGCTATGATGCCACTGTTGCAAGATCTACCATAATCTCGCTATGAATTTTTATGCCTCCTGTCAACCTGAATTTTAGTTTCTAATCTTTTTAGAACCAATTTTGCTTTGTAAAACTGGATATTACTTGAAGTGGGGTTGTTAGGTACAAACTTTCGTAGCTTATGATCCACACACTGGGGCAGTATGACAATCAGCAAATACGTTTTTTATTTCCTAAATGTCAGTGTTTGTAATGTACTATCAGGGAAGTGAAAAGACTTCAAACACATAACATTATACAAAGTTTCTGATATTCTGCATTATGCTTTTATTTACTTCTAGTATTTTAATGGCATTTGTATAGTGTGCCAACTTACCCTGGGTGGCACAGTGGCTCCATGGTTTGTACTGTTGCCACCCAAGCCCAGGGATTTGGGGTTTGAATCCCACCTCTGCTTTGTGTGTGGAGTTTGCATGTCCTTCCTGTGTTGTGTGGGGTTTCTCCATGTACGCCGCTTCTCCTCTGCAGTCCAATAACACCTGATTTAGTCTAAATGGTGTCTCTAAATTGTCCATATATTGTGTGTAAGTGGGTATGTACCTTGCAATAACCTGGTACCTCAGCCTTGTGTGCTATGATGTCTGGGATACCTGACCAAAATAAGTGCTTAGAAGATGGATGTGTGGTTCTGCCCAGTTTATACAACATGGTAATTTAGCTATATGTCTTTTTCAAGGGATTAACCTCAGTCCCCCCAAGAACTTGAACTGGCAACAGCTGAGTCACAAGTCCAGGGGTGTCACTATTAAGTTGTCAGTGACATGCAGTGGGTTTATCCCCCCTATAAATGTCCAGTGATATCCATTTGGCTTTCAACCCCATGCTAAAACGACCTGGTATAGCTAGACATAGGTTGTTCTTGTAGAAGCTGCAGACAAGTTAATTTACGTGGGGAAAAGCAGTTCTCACACAGCTGGCAGCAATTTGTCTCATAGCAATATAAAAGCCCTTTACAATAGCATGATATTTGAATACTTTAGCGTTACTATGCATTGCCTCTTGCATAAGGTATTACAAAAGATACACAAAACCCCCCAGCTGCCTAAGATAAGGCCAAAACAACATAGACACTTTACATTGCATGCTTCTTCCAAGCATTGTTTCATGTGCTACGATAATTGTAAGCCATTCATGGTAAGAAAGAGATTTGTTTCATAATATTGCTGAGTGTAATCAGCCTGAACTGGGAAATGGAGAAAGCCATATGTATAATTTTGACAAAAAAATATAAATTGACCTTTAAACAACACCGTGTATCTCTTATAATACTGTTAGCTGCTGTTTCCAGCCAACTTAAGATGAAGTTGAGAAAACTGAGGAAAAAGGACTGCTTTAAACGATTTTGGTTCTGATTACTCGTGTGTTGCATTTTACTGTTAGTATAAATGTCTGTCACATATTAGCGCAATAAATGCAGTTGACTCTAAATGTTTACAGTGTATTTTGATTTAATAAAAGGAAGCTTATCACAACGGGACATGCGAATAGTGATCGCGTCTATCCACAAAGCAATGCTCTGACGGTTTGATTTAGTATTTAGACTGCGGCGTAAGCACACATAAACAGTGTCAAAATAATTTAATCTGAATAGCATTCCGAATATTTATGTCTGCGGAAGAAGGTAAATATGGTCATCTCTAATTTCAAGTAAAGTATTTCTTATCACAATGTTTAGGAATAACATACCAGCTGACAGACTGTAAAGTGTTGTTTTAAACAATTTATTTAGTGTATTAACATTTTATATTGACTTCACAATATGATGTGTTGCAGTCGGTGATATCAAACTATCCAAAGGAATTCTATTAAAGTCAAACGTACACGCATCATAATTTTGCAACATTAAAATAAAAGTTCTACATATTGATTAATTTTAAGTACACATAGTATTTCCCAAAAATCCCTTGGAATGTACTTTTTCTTCAATTGTTCGCTATACCTGGATAGCTTCAGCCTTGAACTGTACTTTACTAATATACCAGTGGTTGAGTAAGTAGGTGACGATCGTGATGCAACATGAAAAATCTGAATATGGTTGCCTGCAGCACATTTTTCATCAGTGATAACTGATGGGATTGTTTCAGAAGGGAGAAGTTAATACAAAGGTATTAGAGCACCGTTGCATCGAAGAAAACAAACACTGCATACCGTAAATTTGCTTTATATTAACGACAAGCAGAAGAATTGCAACATGAGACTAAATGTAATTACGAACGTACAAGTGCATTTTCAGTTCGTCTAGACGTAATCATTCATGCTGCATAAATTTTCATTTGTGAAAAGTGTCGGATTTCTATATACGTGTGACTCTATGAAAATCTACAGCAGAGTACCCTCGCGCAAAACATCAACCACCTCATTTCTGTTGTCTTCTGCATAAATGACTAAACTACTTTGCATATCTCTCTACTAGGAAAACACCTCGAACTTGCTCGTAAAAGCAATGGTCACAGAAGTCGGGCTGCGCATGCCGTGTCATTTCGGTCTGGAAGTTCATTTCACCCCGCATTGTACACGACGTCCGAAAATCTTTCGGTAATCTCATTCTGCTTTGTTGCTGCTGTCGGTGTGCATTAGGGTTTTTTTCACCACTTTCGCAAGAGTGCAGACACCAGCCACAGCGACAGGCTGCGAGTGTGTATTATTTCAGTCCGGGTCACGTGGTGCGTTGACAGGCGCTCGCTGTTGGAATAGGGGAACTGTAAAAAAAAAAAAAAGAGAAAAAAAAGACCAGACTCAAAGCACTAAAATATGTTTCATGAAAGTAGGAAGACGGTTTCCACGGAAGCGAGAGATCGGTTGGAAATTTGAGAAAAAAACATTCGAAAATGGACGGGTCTCGGAGAGATTAATGCGCACTGGATGATTCTTATTTCCATTTAAGTCCTCAAGATTGGTGCTTCTTCTGGATGTAAGTACAGCACGATCGTAAAGATTTTCTTTGTGGTGGACAGATATGTGTTTTATTGTTTTTCATTACGGGTCTTCGGTGAACTCCAGAATGGAAACTTAATTCTTCTTACGATATTTTGGCACATATTGCACGACGTATGTGGTGTTTTGTACGATTCTCGTGGTCGTGGACCGCGATGACCAAGTAAAGACAAGCTGGCGCGTTAGAATTCGCGTTTGTGGTTTTAAACGGATAAAACAGCATAAACGAGCAAGAGTTGGCATGATGTTTTGAAGGCTTCAAAGCAACATCGGTGCCTTTGCAAATGACGGTTTTTAAATTCACTGAACAATCTACAAAACAAGGAAATGGGCCACGCGAACATCTGCAGAAGACCAATGTGACATTTGCATACTGCTGCACACTTGCATTTTTAGACTTACATCCATGGTGTGTCTTTTACTTTTTATACATTCTTTTTCGAACCTTCAATGCAAGATGGAAACGAAAGACGCATGAAATCAACAAGCGGTTGTACGGATTGAAAGCAACAGCGTGCACTTATCTTAAATATTCGAGTTAGTGTCACAGTTCTTCAATAAGACGTACCGGGCTGACCGAACAAGACGCCCGCAGGTTTGTTGGCACACCCCCTTTACCAAATGTCTACCCAGGAGATAGTGACACTCCCCCAAACCTCCATCTAATACCCCTTCTCTCAGATGGCCACATCATAGTCAGCGTTTATCTAACGCGTTGTATAACTATCGGGCCGATTTCAATGTACTGATGAGAGTGACTGTGGCTGGAAATTAGAAGCGAAAGGTAGGCCTGATCTCTTTGTGACTAACCCACAGGACTTCGTTTTATCTCGGACTTGAAGCACATCGTTGAATCCTTGTCTTTGACGTCGACTCGAACCTATCCTGTTCGACCATAGTTATATGTGCATGACCCGAGATCACGCAACGCACTCCCAGCTCGAGCTGGTGATGCCATGCCCCGCAACCACAGCGGAGATGAAGGCGGCTCCGGGCTCTGGATGAAGAATTCCCCAGGAAACCGTGCCGGCGGCTACGGCTTGAAAGATGTGGAGTCCGGTCGAAGGATGAACAGCGCTGCGAAGGCGGGGGACAGACCTCCTGCCACAACAGGTGCGGGAGGCGCGGAGAACTCCAGGGGAAAGCAGGGGGCCCGCCTGAGTCTTCTAGGGAAACCGCTCATCTACAGCGCGCAGGGGGGCCGAAGAAACGTACGCTACCGGAGACTCCAGAACTACCTGTACAACGTGCTGGAGAGACCCCGCGCCTGGGCGTTCGTCTACCATGCCTTCGTGTGAGTACCCTGGATGCTGAGCACCGCTGTCTCTCTCTTAACTGCCGAGAGCTCACGTACGCGGCAGGCAACCTGTTGACGTCCGCATGACAGTCTGCTATATTTTTGCGTGTAATTGACTTAATAGCGTTCACTACATTGATGAATCTTTTATTTCCTCATTTGACTTTAGGCTTTCAGGTCGTTTTTCGCAATTAAAGACACTTTGGCGTCTGTAGTTTGTAGGCTTCAGCGCAAATTCCCCTGTCAACTGCGAGAAAACCAGCTCCTTGTCATCGGAGCAGTTTTTCTCCGAAAATCTTTTTTTTGTGGCTTCTGAGAAATCGATGTCGTTCTTCTTATAAAATGGTTCTGTTTCTGAGAGGAACACAAGGTGCCCGGCTCTGCACTGATGCAATTCGAATCGCGTTTAGTAGAACTGCATTAACTTTTAAACCACTAATAATAAGAACCGTTGACATGAATACCACCAAGAAATGAATCAGATTATTACAGTGATTGTTATAGTGCAATAACTATTTCTTTAGATGGGCGCAACCGAGCGTGGGCGCGCGCGTCCGACTCGCCCGCTATGTCGCGCGCGCTCCTTTTCATTGTTTTGTAACATAGTAACATTCCATCGGACTTATCATAATTTATTATTTAATTAGATTTTGTTTGTCGACGCAACAGTTTGTGTGTTATTCGATCGCTCTTTGGGGTTTTCGCTGTTTAAAAACAAAATGCGATTCAGCTTTATTAGTAGAAATGACGTTTTTCTGAATGCTTTAATGAACTTCTGTGACGAGCGAACACGTTCATGTGAAAGAAGCCACCTAATGTAATAGTATGATGAGCCACCGTTAATTTGCTTGGAGGGTTATGGTTGCTGTTTTTACGGAAACAGATCAAAAAGGCTGTGTGAAATTATTTTGTTTTTGGACATAACCATGTTTTAGTTGTTGAATATGAAACTGTCTTTCTGACCCCCCCCCCCCCCCAAAAGGACTAAAATGATACCAATTAAGAAAAGGAAGAGCTTGTTCCTGGAAACCTCACCCATATCAGCAGAACAATGGTCTTGGCACTAGCCTAATAATTTCAGATTTGATGGCAGCTGGTGTGACTGCCTCAGCTGCGCAAATGTTGACCTTCTTGTTAGTACAAGTTTGTGGAATGCAGATTTGTTGGTGTAGGGGAACAATAAGCCATCCACATGTTGTACTCTGGCTTTGGGTGGGGTGAGAATGCCTAGGTTGGAATTTAGGTGAATTGAGTTCGTAAAATGGAATGGAGCTCTAATGCTGGCTTGACAGTGTGATTGAGAAAATCTAACATCCAACAAACAGATTGATACTAGACTGGTTTTATGTGCATGTTTGGCACTGTTCAGAAGCATACTCCTGTTTTTATTCAGGTAACTACCACTAACAGTCAGCATGCACTGAAGCTTGGTGATGGTTTTCTGTTATGCAGATTTGCCAGTCATTAACATGGCAACACATGAGGTTTTCATAACACTCTCTGAAGTTGCAGAATATGACCGGCCGCTTCCTTAGATGTTGCGTTATTGGCAATAAAAGTACAAAACACATCCACTTAAAAGCAAGCTAGTACTGCCCCCTGTTAAGAGAAAAAACAGTCCTCGGACTTCATTGACAATTCATATGTGAATGTGCAGTGGAAAATTTATGAAAGCCTTATTAGGCTTTGGTGAATTCCCACTTGTTTTAATGTATCTGTGTGTTACTCTCAACATTTTTTGAATTATGACATGCAGTGTCAGCATGCACTACACTTAATTGTGTTTCAATAATATTTTATACGCTGAATGTCGAATTTCATTATCATACAGTATTGTGGGAATATTTCTACAGGTATTGAATGCTGTTTCCTCACTGAACTTTTGTAGTTATATGTACAGTATATAACAAATATAACAATTCATTTCTCCAAAGTAGTTTTTACTTTCCAAATTCTGTTTCTTTTTCCAGGTTAATGGAAGTTTTGCCTTCATTGCTATGATGTCGACTTTGACCATTGGATGAATTTCATTGCTTTGAGCTTAAATTTAATACAGACTATGATTTTTTTCAAATCAGTTTAATTAATTGCAACATTGTATAGTTGTTATGCATTTTCCTAGTCATCTGTATGATTTTTAATTTACCCAACTCTCACCTGTGAAGTGTTACTATGACTCACCAGAATATCACTGACCAGTATAAGCGATTCGATGTTGGGTGGTTTATTTTGCTTCTTATTAACCTAACCAATAGGTCTTGCTTGGTTCTAGAACAGTTGTACTTCTGCAAAATCAGGGGAATGCTCAGGCGTGATCTCTTGTGCCTGTTCTGCTGAGTAGTGCCCGATAGAACAGGACATGCTTAAGTTCCCTTCCTGACAAACCTCCCGTCTCCTAATGGCCCTCTCAGCACTCTTCATACCTTTTGACAACGCACAAATAATGTAACATCCTTTTCAAATTGTAACAAGTTCGGCTCGTTCGGTCGTAAACGGAGAAGCATGTTTGTTTCAAAGGCCCTTGTTAATTTTTACAATTTACTGCTCTTGTGATATATATATATAGTTCAGTTTTCTGCTGCTATTTTATCCTGTTTTGACACCACCTGGGCTTGACCCAAATACTACCAAAAAATTGAAAATCTTCTGCGCGAGACTTTCCCATGCACCACCACTTACTCACCATCACAGTCCTGCACTAATAATGGTTTGACGCTCTGGGATGTCTGGTGACATTATCCCGTTTGCGACCGATATGTCACCTGAGGCTTCACGGTTTGAACTTGAGCACAGCGAGACACTGCCGTGACAGTTGATGAAAGTTACTTGTCCCCTTTTGTGAATAAAACAGGAAAATTATGGTAGTGTCTATGAAATATGTCTGCAGTTCTTGTACAGTCTTTGCGAATACATAAACCCTCCATATGTACGAGGGAGCAGAAATGAGCACAACATACAAACTATTTTAAAAGCAGGGAGTTATTATTATTATTGTGGTTTTAAGTAAGTATACTGCTACTATATACATATTTCATTCTTTTCATATATATTTATGCTCTAGGCCTACATCATGTATGTAGAGCAGTGGTTTTCAACCTGTGGTTTCAACTTACTACGGGGGGCCGCCGTAATTGTGTTGCATTAATATCGCTGTACAGTTAATATTGTCAAGTGGGCTTGTGGTGGGCTGCGTAGGCCTTTGTGCTTCTCTGGGGGGGCCCTGGGCCTTGGAATCACTGGCCTAGAGTATATACTGGGCATAGGGTGGGGGTACAACCTGGATGGCCTGCCAGTGCATCACTTTTAGGGTAAACCAGAGACCCTGGTACACCTTAGCTGGCTTTTTCTGCTGTGAGATGAAACAGCATGCAAACACAGGGAGAACATACAGACATGGCGAGTATCCAAGGCAGGAATCAGACCCTCTACCAAGTGGGCCATTACAGTATATAAGTTCATGTAACACAACAAATAAAGCTTAATGGTGTTTATTTATAATTAAGCTTTCATTTAATTATTACACAAAGTTTATTTTCACAATACAGTCTAGTACAAGGTGGCAGTGATATAAATTGTAATCTAGGCAACAAATAAAATGATTCATGCAGCTTACTAAAATGACTTCCTTTCTGTTTTTCCTGTGGCCACCTTAATCTTGCTGTTGTAGGGTTAGGCACCGTTTACCGCAGAATCACACTTCCTTTCTCTGTTGATCCCTCCCCAGCACCACTTTAGAACTTCTGTGCCAACTTCTGCACCGTTGATCGCTGAAAAGACGCTGCAACAAAGAGAAATTCAAACTAAACCTGCAGCTTTTTTTTTGTACTGGATCTCAGATGCAAATTGACCTTTAAAGTGCCTTCAGAGTTTGGCATTACGTGGAGTGATTTTATCAAAGGGGGTAAGAGGACAGACGAATTCTCAACCTTCACTATTTAGAGAAATAACAAGAGAGAAAGTAGCACTTCTCATTTTACGTTAATTGTACTTTTTTTGTGCGCCCTAAGAATTTTTTTTGTGGAGATGGGGTGTGGAGGGGCTGTAATCGTCAGACTTGTCCAGTGTCCATTTTAATAACTCAGAGCGGTGTGCTTTCTTGAGCAAAAACTGCAATGTGGTGTTCATGTAAGCCCGTTCCCGTAATTCCTCTGCTCTGCAGTGGAGAGGAGCCTTAAGACTTCAAGGTTGAACCCCCCCCATAGCACATTCCTTGTTTCTCTTTATAATTTCATAATTGGATAAGTTACAGGATTCATTTTGAGTATCCTGCATGTTTCCACAATTTAGGAAAAAATGGAGAAATTTTGGCTTGAGGAATGGAGAACATAAAATCAGAAAACAACCTTTGTAAACACTTCCTCTTTTTTTCCTGCAACGTGACCAGGTTTATCTTGGCAGGAACTTTTGCATGATTTCAGCGGGCCGTGTGGTTCAGATGGGTGTACTGAAGCAGGCTTTAGTGAGGGTGGCCGTGGGGGCCTCGCTCTGCTGGTCCTCCGACAGTGCAGACTTTCAGCTTGCCTCAGGATTAATGCGCCCTTATCCCTGCAGGTATGTCAGATGCTGGAAGGGGGCTGTAAACGGATACTCGCTAGCGGCACTGGGTTTACAGCCAGCCACGGGGGCCCACTCCACAGCAAGGGCCTTATTCCACTCTAACCCGTCAGTTCACCTGACATCTTGGTGCCCTTTGGCCTGCACCTAAACCCCGTGATGTGCGAGTGCAACTTTCTACCTCTTCAGCATTATCATGAAGCTCAGTCTACCATGATTTGTGGCGGGTGTGGCCATCTCAATTGGGAGAATGTCTGGTACCTGGGGTTTTGTGTCTGATTGGATAAATTCATGTGTCCTGTTTATTCGTAGCCACAGGCACCCTGACCAGATACACGCGCACCCAAGTTTTGTTTTTGGTTCCCTTTTTAGTGTTTTGGTTTGCTCTGTTGACTTGAGGAAAAAGGAACCCTCCTGTGCCGTTACGGCACCCGGTCCATGTCACCCCCTCCCTGTGTCACATGACCCTGTCTCCCTTAGCGGACGTGTGACACTGAGGAGCACACTGAACCCGTCTAGCAGCAAGCGTGAACCGTTCAGGCGCATCTGGCACGCGTCATCACGGTTACGCAAAGCATGTTTGTTTGTCCGGGGGCTTGTCACAGCTGTGACAAGGTGGCCCACAGCCCTCACAGCTTTCTGGTTCCCCCTCTCTATAATTTCCGCTGACGGTTTCTTGCGCTCGGCTCACTGCAGCCCCCCTCAAATGTTCACCAAGAATTTTGGGCTGACAGGCGTATGCCTCTCACATTCCCGCCCCATTTTCTTGTTCACCACACGTCACATGGAGCTAGATGGTCCGGTGTCCACCATCGGGACCTCGCCAGAACTCGGTGCTGCTCTTACTTTGGGTTTTTCACTTGGTCGCCGTCATGGATCCTCAGCCCGGTGACTCGGAGCAGGGCACGTGGAATAACGTTATGCTCGGGCTGTGTGGGGCCTTCAGTGTAGTCGCAGAGCAGCCTGTAATTAAACTCCATATCTGCTGTTTGTTTGCGACGCATGCAGCCGATCCCGGCGGTGTATGTGGATGGGCCCCGCGGTGCTGGAGAAGGTCGTCCTGATGCACCAATGCCAGCGGGCTGCCAGTCTCAGCTCCACCAAGGCTGCCTGCACCTGCTAATTATGGTTCTTAAAATATCTCCATCCCTCTCTCATGTCTCTCTCCCTACCTCTACTCAGATCACCAGTGTGGTGCCTTGCCACTCAGTCTGGAAAGGGCGGGAGCTGTGATGCGTCACAGTTACGCAGCGTGGCTGAGTGATGGTTAGGCCTGTATCTGCATTAACATCATGTGTATGTTGGCTGTATGGTGTGCTCAAACCTCTCACACAAAGCTGTCCAACTCGGATGCCTGTCACAGGGCTGCATGACTTTGGGGACACTTATTAGATGGTTTGAAAAATGATTTTTTTTTTTTTTTGCTATGTACTGAGGATTGTCACACAGGGCCAGCGTATTACCTGTTTTTGTTTCGCTGCCTTCCCTTACTTTCATGAGATCTAGTGTGACACTTATAGGTGGGTCCATTGACATTTTATTAACGCTTGTTGTTTTGCCGGCAGACGGCTTCCTGAACCCTCATGGTGCCACAGCACAGGCCGTGTCCTCACTGGTCCTCACTGCACGCCTGTGTTTGCACTGAGCCAGGGTGTTGCATCACTATTTCTGCTGTTCTCTTAGGATCCAGTAAGGTTCCTCCATTTGTGTGTGTTTTTTTTTTTTTTTTTTGCCACTGGAAGGTATGTTAGACTAAACCCGAGTCTGACTCAATGGAAAAAGTCTGTGTCAAACCCAATTGAAGATGATGTATTTAAAGGAACAGGAGAGGGAGTAAGTAAACACAGCTTGGGGGCATGTTCCAATAGGAGTGTAAATGGCGTGATGGGTCCTTTGAAAAGGCCACTGTTTTGATCGCCGGCGGACCGGTGACACAAGACAGAAGCCATGTTTAAACGCCAGACGGTGGCTCTGCCGTCACCTTGCCGGGGTCACAGGGAGTCACAGACACTTAGTTCGGTAAGAAGGCTTTGGGGTTCCTGAAAGCCAGTCTCTGTAATAGCGGAATGGGTCCCAAACACCGCCATCCTCCTAGGTGACACTGAGGATTCACAGGATCTGCAGGTTTATAATCGGCCGTCAGAGGATTGCAACTCCCGTGACTGAACAGCAGGGCCTGTCAAGTGAGTCTGCGCTCCCTAACTGAGCACACATGAGAGAGTTTAACCTGACTGTTTAACTAACTGTTAGCAGATTATCAGGCAGCATATGACCAGTCGCTTTGTTTTTTTGTTTTTTTTCGAAGATGTGACGTTGTATTCTGCATGGAGTAGATCTCCATGGGTTAATTTCTTTCGTTGTGTCTTTGTCGGATGTCTGCCTTTGAAGCTGATGACACTGAGACTGATGGCATGACATGGGGCACCCAGAGAACGTGGAAATGTGACTCCAAGTTGCTGCAGGCAAGGCCCAGATTCCCAGGAGAGCCTGGGCTGATTGATTGAAACAGCTCCTGACCCGCTGTCATTGTGGGCAGAGCCAGGAGGGCCTGCAGCCACTCAGTACACTGTTTCTCAGCACGTACCCCGCCCAGCGGGCCGATGCATGTCATTGGGGGGGATTTTCCCATCGTTGCTATGAAAAGTGAAAACGCACCCCCCCCCCCCCCCCCCCCCCCCCCCCCCCCCCCCCCCCCCCCCCCCCCTCTTCTTTCACCTATCCTACTCCTATCTTTTAAAAAAAAACATTATCATACTTAT
>JAACJT020000089.1:1303922-1329132 GCA_009936485.2 Gymnarchus niloticus | reverse complement strand
CCCCCCCCCCGTCTTCCCTGCCTTAATGGGTTCAGTTTTGAGCGAGCATCTGCTCTAATGAGCCCCTGCATATTTGATGCCGTTTCTTTGTAATTCTCTCTGTTAATATTTCAGCTGTGTCATGATCAATTCTCAGTCCCGAAATAGGAGCGTTCCTTCCATTGGTATTTCTCTGTTTCGAGGCGTTCTGATTTCTGCGCTTCCTATGCGTCACGTGTCCCAGTCGTTTGTCGCTTTTGCCCAGCTCAGGGAATTTGTCCCACCGTTTTGCTCCTGCCTGCCCATTCCTCACCCTAATGGGGTGGTCAGTTCTCACCCAGACTGGCATCGGGACGTGTTCCTGTGGAAAGTGGTCATAGTGAGTAGAGATGCCGTGGTCAAGAAAGACAGCCACACAGCATTGTCGTCATCATCATCATTATCATCCTAATTGGCATCCCATCCACGGTGTACTCCAACTGCATAGGACCCTGCATCAGGATTAGTGGATGGATGGATGATGATTATTATTATTATTATTATTATTATTAGTAGTAGTAGTATTATTAGTACTGCACTGGTTTGGCAACAGGCTTCAGACTCACCATGGCCCAGGATCAACAGTATGAACCATGGATGGATGATGGATGGATATTTATTTTTTTTTTTTATTATCATGTTTGTTGCTTCTGCTGCTGTGTTTAAAAGAGTTGATGAACCATAATGGCTGCTTGTAAGGATGATGCTTCTCAACGTAGGGAGTCTCATCACACTGCTTTCGTTTAAGAGCCTGTATGACGTTCAGCTGGCTGGCAGAAGTCAGCATCTTTCCTGCTTTAAACTGGAGGGAGATTTTTACTATGGAAAATGAGTCGCAGTGTGTCACTTTTAACGGGCTCCTGGAACGATCTGTAGTGGGAGAATGACTAGTCTTTGAAATTTCACTTTTCCACCTCCTAGTAAGTAACACAGGCTACAGGAAGAGCCACAGATGGGAGGTGGGAGGGGCTCCTCTAAGTGGGCACTAGGGTAAAGACATTATTATTATTATTATTATTATTATTATTATTATTATTAACACTGTAACAAGGAGTGCAGATCCTTCAAAGACAACTGTCCTCACACATTCAGCAAATGAAGGGCAAGTCAAGTACATATTAAATGTTGCATGCTGTGTGTATTACTCCTGGGTCTGATTAAAGCTTTTTGAAGACTAGCTATTAAAAAATCCAATGCAAGAAGCTAAATTTGAAATAAAATGTCCCTAATGCTTATGCATAATAGCAGGCCGATGTATTTGTTTTAAACATTTACTGTTCAGCATTTATTCGGCAAATTTAAAGATAACAATCTTCATCCGTCAATGTTCCTAGTCTTTTTAAGAATAGTGAACTTGTTGCATGCTGGGATTTGTAGTGATATATTCAAGGCATCCAACTGAGTGAAAGTGACCTTGTTCAGGTCTTAGCGATTTATTTGTGGTGCCAGCCAAAGGAAAAGGGGAGGCCTCCCCATCACCCACCACCAAATGCCCCTCAAGAATAATATACACATATGGGTTCTATTACTGCCCGTGTTCCTTATTATAGAATTTGGGATATATTAAACGGTTTCTTGTTTTTACGAGCTAACAGACTGGCATTCTTCCCTGTTGAGCTGGTGTCAGCTAACCTGGCATTTTATTAAATTATTTTGATTGGCCGCGAACCAGGCCAACTTGTGTTTTAGTCTAAGCTAGCTTTGTGAGCCGCGCCAAAAGCCGCTCGCCGGCTGTGGTTCCTGTAAGCGGGTGCAGCTGAGTCACGGTGGACAAAGAAACGGTGCCAGGGCCACCAAAAGTGCTCTTCAAAACATGTAACTAAAAGAAGCCCGGAACTTTCCTAAGTGACCTTTTAGGGATCTAGAGGTATATCAGTTATTCTCTGCTGCAGCAAATATTCTTTGTATAGCAGAAAATGTTTTAGGATTTGTAATTAATCATGACATTTTTGTCTCGTTTTAATGAATTCCATTATTTATACATTAGGGAATGCAGTTAAGAGCGACAGATGTAAAATGACACATTTATGTGTAATGGAATTTGCCTTTGTTTTTAAATGGAAAATTATGGGCTTTACTAACGGTTTTATTTTCCTCGTTTACAGCACAGCAGATGTATTTTAATTAAAATGTGGGGACGGGTTTTCAGTGAACGGAGGGTTGGGTCCTCCAGACATCATGAACACGCAAGGCACACTGTAGCTCCGGCGAGGGTTTTCTCACGGGGGGGAAATAAATAAATGAATTTTCCTAATTTTTTCCTTCCTCGTTTCCATTGCATCCCTCGGAATGCCACTGAACCCATAAATCAGTCGGGCGTTTTTTTGTCATGCCTTCGCTCCTTGGTGAGCTCAAACTATGGGGGAAGCGGACAGCTTCCTCCAAATCTGGGTGGGGGTACTTTTCCATTTCTGACCCCCCCCCCCACACACACATACGCACGCACGCACGCACACACACACACTCACACACACACCACCCCAGAGTGACATAGACAGTAAACAGCCTAATAAAGGTGAGACATTTCCCTCTCTCTGTGTATTTCAGGAACCTGAGCTAAGGTAAAAACAGGAGTCCATTTGAAAAGAGGCCTTCATAGATAATTTGGTGTCATGACCCAGCCCATTACAAACTGCAGGTGCAGTCAGTGGAGCGGCCTGGGCCATAATGCAGTTAAGGTGCAGTGATACGTTTTTATTAGGAATGCCGGCAGCTTGATTATTTCCAGCCACGGTGAGAGCCATCCGTCACTAAATGTATTAGCGAGGATAGCTATTTGTTGTTGGCCCACAACCACGTCGTGCTCCCAGAATTCTCTCGAATGGCTGTGATGGCACTGGTGGACAGGCAGGCGCATGCGGGGCAGGGGAGGAAATTCTTGGGCTCCCGTGTCATTCCACACGCCCAGCTCAATTTATTACGTCTGGAAATGCACTCCGTCCTCTCTGTCTCACCTCCCTTGCGTTGGCCGTGCAGCCCATGGGGGGAGGGGCGTTTTTGAGTGGCAAGAAGGACTGAAGCACGTTGTGCTATCCTATAGTCGACAGCTGGCCTTGTCAGGGAGCGGAGTCCGGTCAGGGGGCTAGTGGAGCTACCAGGCCTTGTCTAGGGGTTGTTTTGGTACTAGGGCCTGAATTATGACATTGTGTCAGACACACGGAAGTCTGCTCCACTGCAGCTGCTTTCAACACGAAGCTCTCCTCACCCCCTAACGAGGGGCTTCAGTCAATACCACTCCCAAGAGATGATCCCCCAGTTTTCAACTGCTGTTTGGTTCCACCCTGTTGTTCCTCGTGCTTCCTGCCCCTCGACGGTGCTTGGTAGACATCCTTCCTTCACCACGCGAGGCACTGTAAGGGACAGGACTACATACCCCAGCATTGACTATGGGCTTCTGGGTTAAAGTGTAGTCAGGCGGAGTGTCTTTTTTATTGTAAATATGGCTTCCATGTAGACCGTGGCCCATACGGGGGCCAGCTCTGAGCAACGCACCTCACACCTGATACTAAGCAGAGGTGTGACAGAAAACAGTGCCCCCAGAAAATGACCACTTTCCCTTTAAATCCAGCCCTCGCATAGAGACACAGCGCCTTTCAGTCGGATGTTCTGTTTTCATAGCTGCCCCACCTTTGAGGACTTGCTGTCCACTGGCGCCAGGGCACGTGGGCCGCAAACGCATACACAGAAGCTCTTTGACGCCCTGTGTTACGCAGTCTGATGCTGGGAGGGCTGACTGTGGAAACACTAACCGGTGTGAGCTGCCAGTCTGGGCTTCTCTTCCTCTGTGACTCAGTTAAAGGAAGGACAAGAAATGACACCCGTATTTATGTGTTTTTTACACAGTTGAAAAAAGCCAGTGAGGAACCTGAGTGGCAAAAAGGTTTAGAGGGTAGCACTGTGTCCGTACTGCATCAGGCTGGAAACAATGCCTCAAGCGTAAGATGAGGGAACAGAGCTCGCTCCTAGCAGAGCATAGAGCTCCATGTCCCAGATTGGTCTGGGAATGCATTTATCTGTATGTCCTGTCAAATTTTCAGCACGTATGCATGGTCCACCTTCTTTTTCTGCAGTATAATCAGAACTCGCGTCCTCTCTCCAGAAACGACAAATGTAGTCAGTGGTTGTTTAGCTGGACATGCGTGCGTCTTGCACCAGCAGCCTGCAGTTAGGACCTCTAGTATTGTAATTCCGCCGTTGGTTGAGAGCTTGCCAGCTGACGTGTTGTTTTTTCCAACGCGTTTTTCTCCCCGGTGAACATTAGGCTGGGTGTATGGTGAAGGTTGCTGACATCACATTTGGGTGCTGTTGGGGGGGGGGCTTGTATTGCTAAGTGTGAACAGAAAAACAGTTCTGTCAGCAAGGTTCTGTCACCGGGGGAAATGCGACAGATTGGAGGCCGAGCCAGAGAGCTCCCCGACAACTGTCGCCTCAGGAGGGTTATCCTGGGGAGGGTTATCCCGCAACCTGCCTAAAAATATACACAGCGGTGGGATCCCAGGGACAGCATGGAGAACATGGACAGCGGGGAAGACGGGGCTCATCGCAGTGATTCATTAGCTAATGATCCATGTGATTAATGTGCGTGAGCAGGTGTGCAGGAAAACGGGGCGGGGGGGTGTTCTGACCAGCTTTGAGTTTATATTTCCAGTTTAATGTGCTGTTGATGCACTGTTTAATATCACGATGATTGATTATGTAGCTGAGTGTTACTTCAAGGCTCACAGCAGCCCAATTTGGGACTTTTTTTTTTTTTGTAAACCAGAGCCTGAAATAATAAATGAGTGCTGGATGACCCAGTCAGTGTGTTTCATGCTATATCAGTGACCGAAGGACATATTAAAGGCCTTTCTCCTCTGTTGGATCAGATAGTTACTGGAAGTGGTTTCTCATGGTTAGTGTTCACTTCAGAAACTTTGCTCAAATGGTGCTGAAAGTCTCTCTGGCTGCCGATCTAAAGGGTTGCCTGTGGGGGGGGGTGTGGTACTGTGTCACATGATGCACCATGCAGAGAGCAGGACCAGGTCCGTTACGAGGCTCTGAATGGAGAGGATGATTCTGCTTCTGAGGTCGGATACCAGTTGGGTGGATTGTAACGAGAGCATGCGGCCACGTTCCAGTCAAAGGAAGCTAAAGACACTCATAAACCAGTCTGGTTTCTCTTCCCTCCCCTCATTCCAATGCTAGGAATTTTATTAATGGAAAATGTGGGAACATTATGTCTCCAGCCATGACGCCGCATCCTGGATCAGCTTTACCACAACACGCAATGGCCTGAACCAGACCTCGAGACCCACAGAAAGGTCGAGCTGAGGCCTCGAGCTCTCGGGTCACCAATTCACCGCGTTAACGCCGTTACACCTGAGGCAGCCTCCCCAGCTTCCAGTCTGACACCATCATCAGTTCACGGTGCTGGGTCTTTTCAAAGGTGCCCAGATTAATGCTGATAAGCCACCAAGCGGAATTTTCTTGCCAAAGAAATGTTTGGGTTCTAAGCCCCAGCTGTTGTAGGTCTGGATGGACAGCCTCGCATCAGGATGCCGGATGCTACGTGCTGCTGGAAACTGTTGCCTCGGAGGGGCTCATTCCACTAGTGTTGAATTACGATAAATCTCCAGTTGCCGTTAGCATTCCTGGCAGCTGATTGTATTGGCTGATTTATCCTGCCGATTCCTTTTCTTCTCAGCTGCCCATCGTTCACCTATCATCGCTGAAAAGAGCGAGAGTGGCAGTCTTGAGTCAGCCATAGACTGCCCTTTCCTTGGTGTTTCCTGTTGACCGTGAAAGCCGACAGAGCCCACGGAGTGGTCTGTGCCCGGGGCCTCCTCACTGCTGATTCCTCTCAATTATCCGGAGAACTTCCAAGGCTCACTGTCTTTCCTCCAGAACTGCGTCTATGCTTTTCCAAATTTCCTGTCAGGTCGTGGGCCAAGGTCATCCCAGGACATTGCTGAATCCAGTCTGGCCCCACCAGTGAGTTATGAGCATGAGGTCAGGTTGAGCTATTAAATCCTGAGCACTGTTGCATGTCAGCCTGGGTACAGGGTGTATGGCGTGCCGTCAGCAAGGTGTCTTTTCAGACCCCCCAGTTTGCTCCACATGCTGCCTCTCCCACAGTAAGACCCATTTAACAGAAGGAGGGCAGGCAGGCTGCAAACAGGACCCAGGGGGGACACCAACTGAGGCTAAGGAGACGACCTCCCAGCCCAGTAGGAGTGCTCTGGGACAACGACAGTACCATTGCCAATGAAGACCATTGGCAACAATCACTTTTTATTCTTACTTTGTACCCTGATGAGGGTTGCACGCTGGGACAGACACATGCTAGGCGAGCGTGAGTGTGGCAAGCATTCACCAGCCCGGGCCTTAACAGGTGAAGCACGGTCACCACAGTTTCAGCTTGCTCTTGTGTCGTTCCTGACGTTGCTTGTTGGTTGTTTAATCGCTGCTGTTGTTGTGTCTGTTTTCCAGAACTGTTTTTCGCGTTTAGGGTCATGTTAGGCCTGGATTCTGTGCCAGGAAGCAGAGGACAGGTGATGGAATGTCTTGGATGCCAGTTGATTGCAATGTTGTTGCCAATGTTATCGTCTTTTGGTTGGATTAGTTAATTTTTGTGTTCGAGCTGTTATGATTGCATTTGACTGTTATTTCTGTTTGGATGTCATTGTTTGTCTGCTGAACTTAATTGCTGATTGAGTGTTATCAGTGTTTATTGGTTTTCAGATGCTGCTGTTTGCTTGCTTATGTTTTTTTTACATCGTTTATTGCAAATTAACACATCTCGGTGTTTTATTGTTGCTTTTTTGCTGTTTAAATATTATTTGGTTGTTGATATTTGATTTACAGTAGTTTATTTCTGACTGACTTGTCAGTGTTTTGTTGTCTTTTGTTGCAGTTTAAATGTTGCTGTTTGGTTGTTGATGTTGTTTGTTTTACGTAGTTTATTGCTGGTTGGCTATCGTCAATGTTTGGCTTTTTGTCGCATGTTATTGCTGTTTGCTTGATGCTGTTTTGCTGTTACAGTCATGGTTGTGTTTTGTTTGCTACTGTCATCGCTGATTGGCTGTTCTCGGGCGTTCCTGTGGCACCTGCCCCGGAGAGCAGCATGACGGCCAGAGAGGGAGAGGACACAGAAGCCTGGAGATGGGGAGAAGTGAAAAAATGAAGTGGAAAATTAAACAAATAAGTGGAGGACTTCCTGCCATCAGCGAATAGTGAAATGGGGAACAGATGTCTCTGTCGCGTTCCAGCGGAGCCACAATGCACATGGATTTATTCCTCGGTGATGTCAGTGGCGATTAAGATCAGGCTGAGTCAAGCCAGGATTTGGACCTCTCAGTCTTCTTCATTTCATTCTGTGATTCACACCTACATCAGTGCTAGTGCCTGCTCTATCTAAATTCAGTTAGTAAAGTGCAGCGGACAAACTTTAGAGCACACGGCCGTGACTGTTACGTCATGTTTGGAGAGTAAGGGCTGGGATGAACTATCTGAAAGGATCCATGCTGGAATGAGTACGGAATCAGAGCTTCTCTGGAGCGCTGTGGCACAGCCGCTGACGTCGTCGTTTTCTATGGCAAACTCATAACTAACTGCATTAACAGTCTCCTTTTTAACTGTCAGCTGGCCCTATAGTGTGCCTTTTAATCTCTAAGCTTATATGTTTCAGCTGTGAACGAGGTACGGTTTTAATAAGAATCTCCCAGGATGAGCAACTACATTAACTGGCTTTGAAAGGGCCATTCATTGAAATCTCTTTTATTACTTGCTAATTGCTTTTTACTAATTACTGTATAAATTACCTC
Organism: Gymnarchus niloticus; assembly: GCA_009936485.2. NCBI lineage: Eukaryota > Metazoa > Chordata > Actinopteri > Osteoglossiformes > Gymnarchidae > Gymnarchus > Gymnarchus niloticus. The sequence goes on along the minus strand of JAACJT020000089.1, from coordinate 1,321,312 downwards.
AGGAAACTTGTTTGAAGCATTTAAATGCATGTCAGGGGTTTGAGGGAACTCTGCAATGACCATACAATGTTAAGACAACACTTTTAAAACCGATGTGATTCTGTGGGTGTTGTGTTCACTGCGTCATTATGATGACGCCATTTGTGATCTGCCAAGAGGAGCTGTGAATGTGTGGCTGGACCCGGCTATTCAGTTACGGGCTGAAGTATGGCCGGCGATCTTCCTCAGACTAATGGCGGCAGGAATATTCCAAATGACAGTGTGTAATCTCTGCTGTGAGTTTGAAGGGCAACCGTTCGTAAACAGAGTCTAAGAAATTAGGGCCACTTTCATCTCTGGCTGGAGCATAAACAAGGAGACGCGCTAATCCTTGGCGTCACTCTGTGAAGAATCCAGACCCGTCTTTTTCTGACGTGCTCGCACCGCGCTGTCGCTCCGGCTTCCTTACATGACTGTACGCAGGTTTCTTGCGCTGCGTGGAAAAAGATGGGCTTGCTCTGTTTATCCCCCATGACAAAAGCCAGTCGGCCCAGAAGCCACGAGCGATGAGGGACAGATGGCAGAACCTCGCATCACAATGGACAGCGTTGTCTCTCGGGCGTCTGCACGGCTGGGCTGCCGCCGTGGCTGCCGACCTCTCTTCCTGTGCCGCCATCTGCCCAGCCGGCCTAATGACTGAGCTTCACCCCCAGGGAAGAGATAGAAAGGGGTGGGTGGGGGTTGGAGTCCAATCCACTGGTGAGACGGGTTGATTTTGAGACCACCAGCGTCGCAGATAGTTGAATTGACATGCCAGTGGCAGGGACTCAGAGGATGGTGGGCAATGAAGAACATGTGAAAATTGAGAGGTTAATTTTAATAAGAGCAGCCAGCATAAGCTGAAATGTGGTGGCTCCTGCTTGTTGAGTTTCAGATTAAAGCTACGTTAATACTGCATTTGACCGTCCTTTCTGTGTGCAGTGTCTACACCTGCCGCGGTATCGTTGAAGGGACCGAGATGAAATCTCACTCGGCACCTTCACCCTTCAACGGTCTCCTCTGGCTCGGCCTCTTAGACCCCTGCTGACATCACGGTGGTTCGAGATGCCACTGGCATCCGTCCCCACCAAGATAAGGAAGTCATCAAACGGAGTGAATTGGAATGAAGGGTGAGGCAAAGTGTTGGATGAGTTACTAGCTTTTAGCAATGGAGCTGTTAGTTGGAAGAGCATGATGAACAAGGGCGAATACCCTCTGGAAGGCATGGCTGCAGTCAGTGTCGGTGGGGGAAAATACTTCTGATGATGCCTGTTAGTCAATTTCCTCCCACATGAAAACGCAGAGGCATCATTGCAATGTCCTAAACCGTACTGAGCGTAAGCTACCATCAAACAATCCAGAGCCACAGTGTGGATGTCCTAGCTGAAGGCGTTAGTAGAGACAGCCAGGCTGTCGAAATCAGGTCAGTTGGTCCCAAAAGGGGAACTCACCTGGAGGTTGGTTAGCCTTGTGCTCGTGATGCCTTCCCGAGAAGCTCCAAACCTCACACGACGTGAAATATATCAGCTTCATGTGTGAAATTTTGACCCACATCCTTTAAGTAACATTTAGGGAGTTGAAGGTGGGAGCTCCAAGCAGCTATGATGACAGCCCTGGTTATTTAAACTCCTCTCTGCTGTCCGCTGTCCCACTTCGCATGGCCGTTCGGTCTCCAGAGCGCCCCAGTGCTTGACGCACACGTTCCCATTGTTCTCCTTGCTGGTGATTTATCTCTCTACTGCGTGACAGGACCCCTGCCATCGATTGTGCCGGGACAATGCAAGACCCCGAGGATGAAATTAACAGAAACTCATGTCTAAAGCCTTTGAACATACATCCCTGCTCTCTCCTACACCGAAGCTCCCATTTATTAGAATGGGCAAAAAAAAAAAAACGTTTAGTGGGCTTTTCTTTTTTACGAAAATTAGGTCCGGGTCTTGTGTGAACATCGCAGTCCCAGAAGGCTGACTCAACAGGTATGGAAGAGGAGAGCCACTCGCTCTCAAGTTTTTGCTTCTGAATGAACAAACGGCAAAGTCCCCTGAGAAGGTGACCTTCCATTCCTGCTCTCAGTGTGCATGCAGACAGTATTATCCAGTATTATCCAGACAGCCAAATGGGCTTTCCCAGGCTGGCCGGGTACGAAGACTGTCTCCCACGGGCATCGTAGCATGTGTCGTGTCAGTCTATGGACCGAACTATGACGGGTCATTTAATACGGGTCATTATCAGGAGACAGTTAAATAGAATAGTGGACTGCTCTCTGGAAATGGAAAAAACTAGAAAGGGGCGGTGCTAAAACAGTTAGATTTATGTTTTAGCTGACATAAGCGTGTATTTATCTTGGCGACTTCCTGTGAGCCTGGCACATCTCTTTCGCATGGCCCATCTCCTTTGCTGTTGGCAGAGAAAAATGAGTCACACGTACGGCGAAACCAGTGTGACGATAACGCTTTCGTCACTGAAAAAGAAACGCTATTGAAGATATATTAGTGTTCATGTAAAGGCACATAGCATTCCTGTGAAGTAAATTCTTCCTTTAATTTGAATTTAATAAAAGACTGGTTATAAAAGATTGGTCCACGGTGCCTTAATGGTGAATTTGGAGGAGGCAGGCTGGCGTGATCTTAATGTATGCTTTGTTTAAAATCATCTGGAAGATTTTGTTTTATTTCCCTCCCAGGCCTGACACAGGGCTTCAAGATGAGTTATGATGAGAGCAATTTCGATTATGATGCGATTAGTTAATTAAGTGAAGATGTGGGAAGTGAATTATGTGTATATCTCAGGAAAGGCCGCTAATGGACGGAAAATATCTGTGCACCCTTGTTCCAGTGCAGGGGTGCTTCTGAGAAGATCCGCCTCCCGTTTAATGACTGTAGCGTGTAGATTTATTTTATTTTCCGCTTGCTGTCTTTGGCTGCCCGATGACATGGGAATCGGTTATAGTTTAAGCCCAGCCCAAGAATCTGCTGACATGAGTTTCAGTCACTGCTGCAGGTTGGCGGGGGTTTGGTGATTATCCACATTTGGACATGTCTATGTTATCGAGGCACTGCGATGCTGAGGAAAAAGCCGGATGAAGCAGAAACAAAAAGACATTTTCTCTATTGCTGGTGTCATTGGAGACCGCTCTTTCGAGGCGTGACCACTTTTTAAGGGAGGAGGTTTAACATTTTATCATGTCTTTTTGCCTTCCCCATATTTCACTAATGTACAGAGGTGGATCTTAAAAACATCAGTTGACTTGGCTGGTCTGAGTTATTTTTAGCCTCCTGACTCACTGCTGCTTCAGTTTTGGGTTTTCCTTCTCGCTATACATTACTGTGTAGGAATGATAAAGATTCCCAGGAGTCATCGTATGGAAAGGGTCAGACAATCCTATAAATAGCCGGCCCATGTATCAGGCGACTGATGGGACAGACCGTTTGTTCCCCACATGAGTGACACTCAGTGAAAAGGAACAGTCAGCAGTTTACCTCGGAGTAGGCAGCGAGAATAGAGCCCCCGCATTGAATGGACGCGTGAAAATGGGTGAACCTGAAAGGGGGCATGCTGGTCACGACAGCGACATGAGGGCCACGCGGGGGGGGCTTAATCAGGTAGTGTCTTTTCATCATCAGTGGCTGTTTGTCGGTGTTTTTCCCCAAATGAATGTTTGTTCTGTTCGAAGTTTAGAGATTAACTAAATTAGTTTTTGTGACCTCAGGGTGCACAAGGGTCACATTTAGTCTAGAACACTGCTGATTTTAATCGGAACTTATACAACATAGTTACACTTGCACTGAGAAGTTCATTCCAACTATAAATTGACTTAAATGTCTGATAAATAAGGACGTCTGATAAACGTCTGGTAAATAAGTTTTCACTGTGTTAATATTGATTACAGAACATTACAGAAGCGTGCAGAATGTTGACTTTTGTTGAACACACCTTTGAATGTGTGACGGCTGTAGTAGGCTGCCTTGAGGTTGCGCGTGGATGCACCACCCGTGAGCCCCTCCACCCTTAAAAGATTTTCAGTAGTAGTATGCAGAGATGAGGCACCAAGCTTCAGAGCCCTCACTCTTGCTAATGCTGTTCTTCAGGATAGCAAATGAAGTACGCGATAACACTGGGATGCGATAACAACCGAGAGCCCCAGGATAATTAAGAGCTTCAGAATAATTGAGAGTTTCAGGATAATGAGAGAGGGGAAGGAGGAGTGGGGAGAATGGGAAGGGAAGGGAGGAGGTAGGAGTGGGGAAAGTGGGAGAGGGTAGGAGGAGAAGGGGGAGAATGGGAGAGGAGATGAGATGAGTGGGGAACAGGAGGAGAAGGGAGGGTGGGAGAGGGTATGGGAGCAGAATAGGAGAGGGGAGAATGGGAAAGGGAATGAGTGGGGAGGAGTAGGTGGGGGAGGATGGGACAGGGAAGGGAGGTGAGGAGGAGGGGGAGAGGGGAGAAGAAAGGGAGGCAACTGTTCAAATAACACCAATACACTGAAGAGATGAAGACTACTGCTGCTTTTCTCGTGAGGAATCACCTTTGAGGACCATGCAGGACGCTCAGGTGGTCCTAAAGACATGTGTCCTCGGTGGAGTCTTGGAGGAGTTTCACTTGAATGCAGTTCCACATCACAGTGCGTTTCTAAAGGAGATCAGCAGCACACCTCAGGTCTTTCTTTATCTTGACTTCCGTCTAGGTCACAGTCTCACTTATCTATTATATGAGTCACTGTCTCATTTTTTTAATTTTCATTGCTGTTTTCTTAGTAGCGGTTTTAAGAGGATAAAAAGTCTGAAAATGTTCCTTTACTAAGGAAAAGATATATTTCAGTAAGTAAAGGAAATGAAGATTGATGAAAAATCTCAGAAACACTAAGCTTCGTGCTGGAACACATTTTACGAGTCCCGAGTAGAGAAGTGGTGGGGGGTGGTGCTGCGTACCTCGAGGAGACCTGCAAGGCCCTTGAGAGAACCTGCAAACTACACACCCCCAACACTGGAGAAGTGAGGCAACAGTGTGAACTGTACCCCATATACAATATCATACTATACATACTGTATTTATTAGCATCTGTAATAGATATTGCCTGGCACGTTAGGTGTAATTAAGGAAAATTGTCTTAGAAGCTCTACGTGATGAAAGCAAAAGGATGTAGGATGAGTCCTATTTATTCTGAAGAAGGCAGATGCTGAACTTAGGTTTCACGTCTTCATTCCGCTTTGGATCTCGTCCGGATTTAAGCTAAGACACTATCCAATTGGGTCTCAGGATAGGTGGCGGTCATTTCCCCTCAGATCTTCCCCCAGTGCTTCCAAGCGATGGTCTTTAATGCCATATCCCATGTGCCCCCCATCAAAGTTTTCTGAAGAGGAGAAAAGAAAGACCAAACCACATAAATCCATCATAAAAATGACAGTTCACAGTGAACTGGTTCACTGTCACTTTTTTTTTATGATACGTCGTGAGGAAACGGTGAAGGAATGGCAGGCAGCAGTGATGTTTGTAATTTAACTACAAAAAGATTTACTCCTTATTTATTTTGTTTTAATAACTGACATGCAAATATGGAGCAGCAATAAAACCATCTAAATGTATTTGATTATATTTAATGACTTTTTTGGCTGAAGCTTTTTTGTTTGTTAGCTAAGTAGTGATGTTAAATTCAGTTCATACTATCGCTTTGCTCTCTGTCAACAGTTTAAGTCACAGTATGAAATTACCCTAACAACGGGCTATCAGTTAACGGCAGATGGCAGTATGATTAACTTAAGTATTAGACGCGGTACGAATGACTGTAGTCATATTAGCACCGTTAGAGTAGTGCTCAGGCATGCTCCCGTGTAACATAAACACTGCCACTGTGTGATGTACACTGCCTCTGTCTGCGTATTTCTGGTCATACACCCACCTCCTGGTGTAAAATCAGTCTCCTTAATGCATAAATGTTTTGAACCCTTTCGGTCACTGACACTCCGTCGGCCGTCCCCGGTCTCCGCAGACACTCTGGGGAGCTTCGATCCCAGCCCGAGACACTCCAGCGTGTAGAAAATCACTCAATTTTTTCCACTAGCTTTGGGCCACCAGCGTCAGGCTACGTGCAGATTCCCCTCATCACGTACGTCAGGCATTGCCATCGGCGTTCCCGTCCTTTGGCGGTCTGGACCGGCCGGCGCTCTTGGCAGCACGGAGGTAGCCTGGTATCATTCGAACTTGAGCTGTCTCCACCGAGGGCCCAAATACCTCCCAGAGCTCTGCATCACACCATGCAGGTGCTTTATTATGACGAGGATGTAATCAATCATACATTATTACCCACGTTTTAGTTAGCCTTGGGGCGGGAGGCAAGGGGGGAGACTCGAACCTGAGTCATTCACTTGACCTGCATCTCCTGGTTTCTGAAAATTGTTGACGCGGTAACCATGAGAAAAGCCACATTAGAAGGCCTTACAGCAGTTGAGAAGCACCTGAGGGCTAACTCCTGCTATCTGCCTGTGTTGGTCTCCATGGCAATGTAGGTCTGCCTTTTGACAGACAGAGCTGCTTCTGTCAGCCACTCTCACCCGAGTTCGAGGCCTACGAGCTATTTCCCTGGGTTCTGGGCCGTGCCATCGCCTCACCGTATCGATGATTCCCAGACGTCAAAGGTTAGCGTTCCTGCTGTGAAAATCATGGCCGCCATGACAATAATTTAAACATTTTAAATCTCCGTGGCGCTGTGACCCAATTACCGCACTATGACGAATATTTATGGAAATCTGAAGTAGATCACCCAGAATATTTTCTTTAGGATAAGTCTGTGTGTTTGCTGTCAAGAGCTTGAGTAGAAACAAAAAGGGTGTTATTGTGTGTTTTTTTTTGTTTTTTTTTTTTAAAGTGTTTTTCATCTCTTTGATCAAATTACATACTGTCTTATACGCCATTGCGGTCATGTTTCTCCACGTCAGCATCCATGTTTGTGTTAATATGAAGAGAGCGCTTGCTTGTGAATTTGAAGTTCATGATGGAAACCCGGTGCTCTGCTCTTGTTACCCCTTTTCTACCAGTGCACAGTTGGCAATGGTGCTCGGCTGGTCCTGGAGCTGAGCCCGACAGCGAACTGGCCTGCGTTCCCACCGCCTTTATAGGGTCCTCGGTACTGACCTGCTTCAGCGGCAACACAAAACAAACGTTGTGGACCACGCCTTCTGTTTTCAAGCGTTACTCGTAGCTTTGACAGTATAGTTTCACAATCGAAGTAGGGATGTGCTGAGCCGATATTCAGTATCGGTCTGATACTGACCAAAAACATTGTTTCGTTTATGAGAAAAAAAATTCATGTTCAAGCCTCACTTCACGTTGCCAAATCAGCATTTTGTTTCATAGTTATTTCTCAGAGGATTTAAGTATTTGTTTCACAATTTGAGCATTTTTGAATGGCTGTATTACATACGGCATACAAATGGCTTAAACGTTGTTAAAACAGAAATATAAAGCCTGTTGGATCAGCATTGGTATCAACTGATACTTAAGGTCATGTTACAGCTTCAGAGATGAAAAAGTGGAATCGAGCCATCGCTAATCCAAAAATCACTCATTTAGCGTCTTTATCCAGGTCAAAGAGATGATTCAGATGAAACTGTTTAAAAGGCTGTTTTGAGGCACAGGCACCAGCCATTTTTTTGGTGGAACCACTTGGAACAGGATGCGTTTTGGTTTGGGCACTGGCACCATGTTGGTGGAAATGAGGCGTGTGTAACCCGAAAATTCTCTTGCATCCCCAGTTCCCCTCTCTGCATCTGCCTCTCTGGGTTGCCATGCTGAGACCATTAGAACGAATCACCCGCCGCTGTAATGAGGAGCTTGCGAGCACGGCTCTGTGTGTTCTCATTTCTTCAGTCTCCACGGCAACTGTCGCATCTAGAAATATGGACAGGGTGCGCTCGTAAACATCTGTCTTCAAGAATGCTGCGCCGGCATTAAAGAGGCGTACATCATCACCTGTCCGATTTATCACCTGTCCCAGGTGAGGCAGGACTGCAGTGGTGCTTGGGGGTGTTTTTGTGTCTCATGAGGTTGCTGCAGATACCCAGTCAGTCCCGCATCTTGACCACTGTGAGTAGCAGTGAGATGTCAGCCAAGCTTGCAATAACGTTAAGATCTCTCTGACCTGTAGACTCAGCCTTGTTGACCTGAGAGGGTGGTAGAATCCAGTCTAGCACCGGGGTATGTTTCCTCTCGGTTGTTTTCATGCATCCATCCATCTTGAATACTGATTTTCCACTACTGGGTCACCATGTATCCATAAGAATTTAAGAGCAGGAAAGAATTTCCCCTGATTGGAAATGTGTTGCGTAGTTCCCCGTGTTTATTTTGGTTTAATGAATGCTTCCTCCAGCAGAACGTGGAAGGCAGAATCGCCAGAGACGCTGCTTTCCGGAAATCTTTTTGCCTGCCTCCACACCATCTTTCACGCCCTTGGCAACGGTTATGGTGTACTACCGCCACAAGACGCACTTCAGCACAAACCAGCCGGGTCGTGTCGCATGTAACATCTGCACACTGCAGTTTAGATATCTCAAAGATGGTAGCCGATTTTAGTGGTCGTTTTTGAATTTGGTGCATGAAAATTGAAAAAGAATCTATTTATCTCTGAAGAAGAGAAAAATGGAAAATTGTAAAACTGTTCTCTTTTTTTTTCCCTTTTCAGAAATAGTTTTGCTTCCGATCTGCATTTATTGTTTTAATTGCAACTGCATTAGAAAGAGTCACGTGAAGTCCTTGCGCAGGTGCAAATGCAGATTTGTGTGTGTGTGTGTGTGTGTGTGTGTGTGTGTGTGTGTGTGTGTGTGTGTGTGTGTGTGTGTGTCACCTTCCAAAAAGTCTGCATTTCCCAAAGTTGCCCTCATGCCTGTCAGTCAGAGAGGCAGGGAGTGCTGTAATTGAGGCACGATTTGTGTCTGCCTCCAGCCTGATGATGAATGGGCTCTATGGTGGAGTGCCCCCTAATGGACCGGCCAGGCACAGGCCTCATCCTTCATCATCCTCTAAATTTAGTTGGAAGGCGCCGATGGAGACGAACTCGGCATAGCCTCACATCGGAGTGTGGGTCTTGATTTATGACCCCCCCCACACACCTATTTTGGGGGGATCACCTGCATGGGGATCAGCAGAGAAAAGCGCTGCTCAGCACTATCCTGATGTTTTGTTTTACGATGGCGCCCATAACCTTTACAGAAGTGTGCCGCAACAGAAAGCTGTCTGCAACAAGGCAGCCCCCCCATTCCTGTTTAATTTATGAACTGAGCAGTCAGCGACCTATAAAATCCATGTTTATTTCCACTCGTTTGACTCGTTCGGTTGCGTTCAGCTCCCACGTCAGGAAAAGTACAAGTTTCCTGCTGAAACCAATGTGATATTTTCCCATAGCAGTATGAATAAAGAACCATTTGCATTTTGGCTCACAAAATATCACAAAAACACACAAATCACCTCCTTAAATGCTTCTGCTTTAAACATAGTTTATTTATACCTGTTATTAGAAATTAAAGTGGTACAGTAAACATCCAGTTTTATAGAGGCTGTGAGTTCTAGACCCTGTCCCATGCAGGGGTACCCTGGATGGATGTTGGTCTGCCTGAGGACTGTAACCAGAGATGTCTCCTGTCAGCTTTGTTGTGAACCCCTGCTCGGTTTCTCTGTTAACCCTCTCAATTCTGGATGCCGGCCATGAACCACTCCTTAAACAGCAAGCACTGGCGTGCAGGGAGGTTGCATACAACCTTACCGTTGTCATGGCTACAGACCGTACGGTGGCATGCAGGGTGAGGTGAGGGGCATGGGGTATCGTTTGACCCCAGTGTTTTGACTAAAACAAAGGAGCTACATTTGATGGTGAGACCTCGATGTTCCTGAGTTTTGGCTCTTTGAGGACGGTGCTGAGTCGTCTTGCGATGACAAGAATTAGTTTGGCATACGACTGTTACCGTCTATCTTTATTTAGAACCAGGAAGGGATAAGCAGGGCTTAGGGCGTTTAGTGGGGTGTACTGCCAAGCGAGGTTACTAGCCTAGCAAATATTCTTGAGGCTTAAGGCCCATCCATACTTCACTTTTCTGTGCTCCATTATGGACTGTGGACATTGTGAGTGATTTCGTCATCAGGAGTGTCCGTGTGCACTATGTGTGCAGCCCAGATTTTGTATCTAGCCGACATTTGGTACATCGGTCCACGTTTTCTGCGCATGTACAAGGAATACAAGGAGTACACTGCTGGGAATTTCTAATAAATGGTGGTGAATTTAAACAGTTGGATGTCAGTGAAGAAGGAGTAGACAAGGAAAGTATTTTAATTATGCAAGCCTTCGATGAGCTGGTGTGTGAAGAGATGCGGAGCTACCTGTACATTTACGACTCACCTTTGAAGGAGCACAGGGACGCATTCCAGTGTACAAAAAATCTTGCGCTTTTGCTTAGTTTTATTTGTTCCGCGAGGAGAATATGTGCCCTCTGCTGGTCTGGTGGAATATCATCACCACAAATCGCAAACGTACACGTACACGTACACGTACACGGACAAATGCAATATGAGTACAAAGGTCCGTGCGCTCGACTGTCCATGGTCCGTGACGGAACAAACAAGTTAATTCTGAGTGGACCTTAAGCCTGGTCCCGGCACAGGAGTCATGGCAACCCGGTCACCCATCCCTGTGTGTAGGAGCAGTCAGCACCCAATATGTTTCTTATATGTCACTAACCTCACAGGAGAGAGCATCACTCTGCTGTTAGAGTTTACCCTACTGGTACCCAGAATATCAGTTCTGCAGCATACCGTGATGGAATCTAATCACTGATTGGCTTGCCAGTGTCCTTGTATGGCCTTTAATAAACATGAGATCGATTGATATTTGATGCTCGCCACAATCTTGCTCCGGATTAGTGGCTTTGGAAATTGATGGATATTTAATAGTAAATTTCTCACTTGTTATTTTTTGTAGATGCAGAGGATATCTGGCTTGTGGGCCACAGAACGTGCTGAAACTTTGGTGGCTGTTCTTGGGGGGTTCTCCCCCATTCTCTCTCATTGGTCTGCTGGACTAAGGGGTGGGCTGATTAGGTTTTTCTCACAATCTGTATGGAGTGCATACAACTGCCTGTGGTAGCATGGTGCTCTCTGTTTAATTAAGCTCATGTGAGCCCTCCACACTTAATTTAGCATTGCTAAGATCACGCTGGCCAGCGTTATGTTTCTTTGGAAGACTGTGACACTCAAATGCACTCCCCCAAGTGAGTATTATCGGTCCTTGTTTAAGTGGCTCCGGAAACGACTTGGCGCTGATGGGTTTAGCTCTCTTTCCACCGGCCACTGTTCGCCAAGGTTCTGTGTTTGCCATCGCCATCCCGTCGACTCCAGCATGGGGGATATCAGCGACCCCCCCCCCCGAGTGGCCCGTTGTGTTTTCCCACCCCCAGTTTTGGAACTCATGCCTCCCATGACATGCTGCCCTATGATTAGGTTTCGGACACCACAGGGGTGTAAGATGAAACAGATTCCTGGTTAGAGACCCCTGCCCTGCTACTCCCTCTGGTCTCTCGCTGGGCTGGAGAATCGATTCTGGGTCTCATGATATCTGTAGAGACCCGCCCACCCAGCTGTTTCCTGCCTGTGACTGTATGTCACTGGAACTGGGTTGTAACTGCAAATTGCCCCATCCCGACTCAAAGCAAACCCCACCATCCCTGCTGTGTTGGCTTCTCACCTCGCAGTTGCTAGTGCCCCCCCCCCACCCACCAGAACAACCTCATGGGGATTGTGAGGTTATGCCAGGGCCGGGTTCCAGCGACAGCTGCATGGCAACCAGTTCGAGCGTGCAGAGAGTGGTCAGGGGGTGGGGTGGGGTGGGGGGGGGCAGGGGAGGTCAACAGCAGTGTGGGCTGCCCACCAGATACGCCATGCTCACAGGGGTCCGACTGGGCAGCATTAGCTTAGCAACGTGTTTTGGGAACTCCCTGGTTAGCAGTTGTTGTTCCTAAAAGTGATGGGGATGTCGCATTAAAAACATGTTCTTCCATATGCAATGATGCAAATAAAACAAGATCGGCGCCGCAAGGGATTTTTATACTGACAAAGAAACTGCCGGGTCTTTTTGAGGCAGTTTATAAGACAGTAAACAAAGTGTAATAAGTTAACCTAATATTGGGGGGAATGAGAGCAAAATTAAGCTCTGAAAATAGAGGAGTCGCAAAATGTTTATATGGCAAATTAAGCCAAACTTCTCAGATGGCCTGAGACAAAGAGAAATACTGTAAACTTTGAAGCGGAGACGTATTTCCACATCACGAATGGTTTTCATGCATCTGAAGCACACTTCTCGTCTGAAATCAGACTTCAGAAAGCTGGCAGCATTGAAGTATCATGTTTTCATGCTTGTTTTGAACCTTGCGGAGAGGAAGGTCTTCAGTTCTCCCCTGGAATACATCTTTTTCTGCCACGGAGCAGACACCTTAAGGCAAGAGCTGGGAAAGAATGAGGCAGAACTGGAAAAATCATTGTGATTATCCGATTTGGAGCGGAAAGCCAGGGAAATGCAGAAAGGCGTGAACGTGAATTGAGAGGGTGTGGATGAACAAATTAATACAGATGAGACATAGACTTAAATGACTGAAAAAGTATTTTGGGGTGCATCCCCCCCCAAGTGGTTTGCATAATAATTTGCCAGCTTTATGTTTTGTGTATTCTACTCAAGCGACTGGTGAGCAGATGTTAAGTACATTCCAGCACAATAGCAGCACATCAGAAGATGTGGGCGTGAGATTTGTCAGGGATTTATTCGCTGTTTATTGGCAAGGCGTGTGCGTAACCGCGGCGACAGCCGGGTAGACGCTGTAATGGGCACTGCAGCCATTCGCCGGGGCAGCTGCCCCCCCCATTTATGAGACCTCTTAAATTCCTTTACAGTACAGCTACGACACAGGGAGTCTGTGACAGGACGAGGTAGCCACCATCAAGGCCTGCTGAAGTGGGAGTTCTTCTAAACCAGTTCATCTATAGCACTCTGCCCCCTCTGAACTGAAGACCCCCGCCGTTCCCCTCTTTAAGACCTGCCCCCACCAAATGGTGGTCTGAGGTCAGTGTTCAGCTATCTGGAGTATTGTCCGCAGCGTGGCATGCTGGGCCCATCTGCTTTTTGTTGTAATTATCACGTGTGCCATCGCTGGCCTCCGGGAGGAAGACGCACCTTGGGTGGCACGGCGCTGAATGCCTTGCCACAGTCGTTATTTACCTCCCCCCTGGGGCAGTTCTGAGCCAGGCAGGCTTTATAAATCTGAAAAAATACATTGCCACTGGAAAACAAATGCTGAGGTTTGAGGGCTGCATAAACAGCATCCCATAATTACATACACGCATCTCAGAGCAGTTAGAGGTGCTGTCGATGGATTATGAAGATTTCGCTTTTAAACACGGACAGAAATCCGTTACTACAACACCAGGGGATGCGTTCGTTAATCTTGCCATTCTAGGTATATGGGCTCTGGCGTCGAGTCCTCTGTGTGGCCTGCCCTTTTGAGCTACGGAGCTCACGCTGGGTTCTAGGCAAATTCCGGATTTTCTGTCAGACGGAGGCCACTGGGACCCCCACCCACTTCTGTGAAAGTGCGGCCTCCCTCTGTCAGACAGTGACGGGTGGGGGGTAAGGGCAGTCAGAGTTAAGGACGCAATAATAAACCGTATTAAGGTCAAGGGATCAAACTGAGTACTGACACCAGCCTTCATATTACGTGGTCCTCATCTAAGTGGCTCCGTATACGACTGGGGAGCAGAAAGGGAGGAATCGGCATGGAATGTGTTAGTGAAGACAGCAGGGTAGAGAACATAGTACTTCAGCTGTGTTGATGGAGGGGGTGTGTGTGTGTGTGTGTGTGTGTGTGTGTGTGTGTGTGTGTGTGTGTGTGAGAGAGAGAAAATGCCATTCTGAAGAGTGGGAGAAGAAGAGAAGCCTGAACACGCTTTCCTCACGCAAATGCGTTGATTCACACAGGCAAGCCGAGGACAAGCCGTTCTCAGTGAACGACCCGAAAATGAATGAGTTCAAGGACTCTACTTCAGAAGCTCCACTGATCTGCTGTAACGTGGCCTGGTCAGGCAGGCTGGAGTCGAGCCGGCCCAAGGCTCCACAATCCGTCCCGGGAAGGAGGGTCACGGCTAGAGCCTGTCTCCCAGGCTGCCTGCCCTTTGTGGCCTTTCTGCACTGCCATTCATACTCCTAATGTTTTTCTGCTCGCATCAACACTGTCTCCCGGCAACAGTCTGGATAAGCAACCCAAACAGACTCTGTAGACAGTGGAGCCCTGTAAATTCGGGGGGGTGGTACAAGCTGGTATCTGTTTATCCTCTTCTACTGGGTCGACAGCAACGTGTCTCTGCCGTTGTTGTCGCGTGGACGTGTGTCGTCCCCCCCCTGGGAGGTACCAACTGCTTCCTTTTATGGAGGGGGGAATGCAGGCTTTACGTGCAGGGTGGCACGCGTTGAGTCGTGCTTCACTTCAGTAAGGCGGGGTCTCTCTCCACTGGCCATCTCCTGTGGAGCAGTTTGATCAGTTTGGTCTTTCTTTTGGGGGGGAGTGATTAGGAGCGGGTAGAGCATTAAAAGGGGAAACCCTCTGTTTCTGGACCGCCAGTGTTTTGCACTCTCCACTAATCTGCAGTCTGTGTTTGCATGACCGCCCCCCCGACCGAGAGTGTGTCTGCCCTCCTAACTTTAACCCTGATACCCTGTGCATCCCTTTCTGAGGTCCTTCTGTGTCCCTGCTGCAGGCGCCAAGTATCTCCACACCTCTCACTCTTAAAGGGCCCCTTTGGTTTTTATTCCATGGAAATTTGTTTTTGGAATTTTCCACTCAATCGTATTTTCACAAGGGGACAGGTTCTTAGGTGGACAGACTTTCCGGGGGGAGGGGCTCGCTACTTCATCGACCATATTTGGTCTTTAGGTACGATTTAATCTTTCATCTGTGATTCTCCCTCCCTGTGACCTGTGAGAAGTCCACTGAAGACTCACATATCTGCTTGGAGCTCACTATCCTAACTATCCTGAATACCCTGACACAATCATAAGAGAAAAACCAACTCTACCCATGTCTGTGGAAACACGGCTGGCTCTTTAACAAAGTCTGACTAATATGGAGAGCGTGTGGGTCCTTCCTTCAGCCAAGACCGGTCCTTCATAGGTCCTGAAAAGGCAGGTGCCCCCCTACCCACCCAACCTATTCTAAAGACAGGTAGTGTGGCTCACATATCCTTAGACAAAAGCAGATGGACATTGGGGACGGGATTTGGATGGTTAATGAGATGAGCAGCTGAGGAAAGCAGTCAATCGGATAAATGTTGTGCACCCCCAAAGGCCCATAGCGGTCCAGCATGTAGTACTCTGGACTTGGTCTGCTTTCCCAGATACCCCCTCAATCTCACTGATGGTTAAGGCTCTCTGTCCACATACCATCTCACCCCCTGCTGGTAAGGGTTTTTGAAAATGTCCTCTCCGGGTGGCACGGTGGACTTTACTACTGCCATAAAGGGCTGATCTCGTGGCGACGGGACATGACCATGAAGCTCTACCAGCCCCAACCCATTCCAAAGTTACGGTGATGAGACCCTTCACCCACTTTCCAAAGCACCAGTCTGACGTGCGCCGGGTGATGCTGAGCAGGCCGGTCTCACAGTAGCAGCAGCAGAGGCCGCCTGACGCAGACGAACCTCCGGCCCAAGGCGGTAGATGAAGAGCAGTGGAAAATCTTGCGCCACTGGCACCCCTGTCAGGCTCTGCGAAGTCCCAGTGCTACCCAGGTGGGGGGGGAGCGTTTACTTTGTCAGCAGTCATAAGCCCCACCCACCACTCCACTCCTCACCTCTCCTGTCGCCTGCCCTGCATTAGTGACACTGGTGTACTGGCCGCTACATGGAGCATTGGCAGCCCTTGTCTGACCAGCAGGAAGCTTGGTCTGATTTTTGATCAGCTGAGCTGTGAGTTGCTTTGAAGAGAGACAAGTAAACAAATATAAATAAGGCTGGTTATAATCTGGGGGCTACCTGTCCATTGCTGATCCCCTCTATTGACATTCAAATGTCTCTGTCTTTCTCTGAGCTCCCTGTCTCTCTCGCTCGCTCCCTCCCTGCACCATCTCCCCCCGCTCACCTGTCTCTCTTTCTCTAAGCTCTCTCTCTCTCCTTCCCTCCATGACCCCATCTCCCCCGCTCACCTGTCTCTCTTTTGCTAAGTTCCTTGCCTCTCTCCCTCCCTCCGCTCGCCTCTCTCTCTCTCTCTCTCTCTTTGGGTTCCCTCTTTGTCCCATCCTCCCAGACCGCTGGCTAACAATCGCCTCATGCCTGGTGGACGGTGCATCTTGGCTAGCCTTGTAGGGCCTCGCGTGCACATCAGCTCCCTTCAGCATCAGCGTCCCTTGTGCAAACGGCACATTGGACTGTTTCATTTCTCATTGTTTAATGGAAAAAAGGGGCCCTTGTGAACCCCCCATAATGGGGGAGGAAAGAAGGCAGAACCCCCGATGGCCGACACCTTCAAAGCCTGTAGCATCATGGAAATTTGGCTGCCGCTTGCAAGTCTTGGTGATATACACTGCAGTTTTGAGCCATCAGGGGCTTCACTCAGCACTTGGAGGGGGGGGGGATCATTTGATTTTTTTTTTTTTTTTTTATTCGTCCCACTGCTGTCAGAAAGCTCCTTGGGTCGACTTTCTTGGTCTATTGAGTTTGGGGTGTGGTGGCATTAGTGGTGTTTTGTAACCTGTGTGGGGGTATCAGGGGTATTTCATAACCTATTAGATGGTGTGTGTGGGGGCAAGAGAGGTATTTCATAACCTATTAGAAGGGTGTGTGGGGGAAGAAGGGATATTAAATAGCTTAGTAGAAGGTGTGTGGGGCAGGAGGGGTATTTAATAGCTTATTAGAAAGTGTGTGGGGGCAGGAGTGGTATTTAATAGCTTGTTAGAGGGTGTGTGGGGGCAGGAGGAGTACTCCATAACCTATGTGAAGGTGGGCTGGGTACGTTTTCTGCACCTTCTATTTTCCCCGTTCTCTCTCACACCGACAGGGAGTGTTTAAAAAAAAAAGACAGGAAGACAGGAAAGATGAAAAGAGACAAATGCTGTGGCTGTCACACTGCTCACATCTATCAATGCCGTCCAGGACAGCCAGGTCGACGATGGCTCCAACGGTAGTGCCTTTTATTGTTGTAACATATCCAAAGAGTCCACATTCATTAACCCCCCCCCCCCCCCCCCCCCCCCCCCCCCCCCCCCCCCCTTCTCGCCCGCGGCCCGGCCTGACGGGCTTCTGTCTTTGCTTTTAATGTATGGTGTAGGGGTGACAGGTAAGTCGGGAAAGCCGAGAAG
>JAACJT020000089.1:1280094-1295743 GCA_009936485.2 Gymnarchus niloticus | reverse complement strand
CACCTCATCAGATTCCCCTACCAACACCAGACCTGATCAGATCCCCATACAAACTGACACCTCATCAGATTCCCCTACCAACACCAGACCTGATCAGATCCCCATACAAACTGACACCTCATCAGATTCCCCTAAAAACAGCAGTCCCGATCAGATTCCCCCACAAACTGACACCTAATTAAACCAATTAAATCCCATTGCAAACCCCAGTACTGATCAGCTCCTGACCTTATGAACCCATATTGTGATTGCCCCACCCTTTGTCCTGCAGGAGTTCGTGATGATCGTGGTGTTCGGCCTGGAGTACATCGTCCGCATCTGGTCAGCCGGCTGCTGCTGCCGCTACCGGGGCTGGCAGGGCAGGCTGCGCTTCGCCAGGAAGCCGTTCTGTGTCATCGGTAAGAGCAGTGGAGGGGGAAGCCATTCTACACTGTTCCTGTGTAGGCAGCCAGTGCCTTCGGTGTGAGTGCGTCGTCAAAGAGATGAGGTGGGGGTGGGGTGGAGGAGCAGGATCCCACACCTGTACTGTCATGGTATGACCATATACACACACACACACACACACACACACACACACACACTATCATACCCAAACCCAGGTGTTATATCATACCTGCCATATACCGTTGCCAAGCGACAGTCTGAGGACATATCCTACTTCTTTCACTCCCTTCCCGTGAGCTCCATGCCCCTATTGCAAGCCCACAGCCCCCTAGCTGAAACCTGCCTCCTCTGTTTACCGTTAAGCTCCCCACCTACCAAAAAACCAAGCTTACAGCATTACCTGTTTGTACAGTCGGATGTTTACTCAAGCAATTCAGTTTAAGTGCCTTATTCACTGCCATAACAGCATGATCCCCACCCCGCCTTGATTTAGATCAGCAAATATTTGTGGAAGCACACCTCCCTGCTACGGTGGCCTGAGTCCGGGTGTCATTCTGGTGCCACACTGATCACTGTCTTCCCATTTCGATGGCTGTCACAGAAAGCTGAAAAAGAAAGGCTCAGTCATCCTCTGTTTATTTTTGCACATCCCTCCTTTGCACCAGGTGTGTTGATGCGAACTTTGTCTAGAGTTTAGCAATATGTGTTTGGGTCTGTGTACATTATACACCTTTGCTGCTGTATGCAAACAAATTTCCCCTTTAAAGACATTAAAGTCTATCTGTCTGTCTGTCATGATTATAGGTAAATAGTTGAGGATGCTGTAAGGCCTCTGGTTCAGCTATGGCTTTGCCGTGCTCTAATCTTCACTGTAAAGCCCCAGCTGATTCTAAGTGCATTAAGCCCTCTTCATTTCCCCTCACAGTTTGCATTGTAAAGACCAATTATTTTATGCCAGCAGGGAAAACAAAAGCTGGCTCAGCAGTGCTAGAATGACCACGTCCCATAAGCTGGGTAATCTTGTACCAAAGTCCGCCTCCAACAACACAGCCGGGTGCTGTTCTCCCACATACGGCCTGGCAGCACAAGGGCACAAAAAAAGAGGATGGGAGCGAGGAAAACAAGGCAAGGGATTAAAGGACTTTAAATCAGATTCTGGAAAGCCCCAACCCCCCCTCCCCAGAATTTTCTTGAAGTTTCCCGAGCATCGCTGTTTGGTTCTTCGATGTCGCATCTCACGTGCACAGCTGAAATGACTCGTATCAAATTACTCACCCATTCCTGATCCCCCCCCCCCAGCCATACGGCCTTTATCGATCTCTTCATTTTATTCTTCAGTCAGCACTCAGTGCTGTGGGGGTCTCCGTCACTGGCAGTGGGCTCCCCTTTGTGGGGGAGCTGAGGCACAGAGGGACATGTGTCCCATGTTAGGCCGTGAACATGGTGCGGGAGAGGTGGAGGTCATTAACGGTACAGATGCCTGCCAATCCAACAAAGAGGGGTTTAGCCTGTGAGAGGGATTGCTGTCGGCAGTCTGCCTTTGGTGGAGCTTTGGGAGGGAGTGTGGTGATCGGTGACTAATTAGGGTTATGGTTAGGGTTAGCATTAGGAAACTCATAGCTAGGGTTGCAGTTAAGGAGTGCAGAAGCTGATTGGCAGCTGGATGGGGGACGATCGGACAGGGTGTCCGGGACATGCGCCCTGTTACATGTACTCCCACACATGCAGCCAGTAGGGAAGGCGCTCCTGCGTGTGTGTGATAGCATGCTCACGTGTCTCTGCCTGATCCAGGCAGCTCACTTTTTCATCCATTGACTGGTCATGCTTGTCTTTCTCTTTCCCCGTGTGCTGCTGACGAACAGATCATCACAGCCAGCTCATCTGCTTGGGGTATGGCTGAGGAGCCACGTGCATGCGCACACACGCGCAGACACACACACACACACACACACACACACACACACACACACACACACAAAACATACCTACACACAAAAAATATTTACACACTCAACCTACACATGCACATATACAAACAGCACAAAACACACACATTCATACAAAGAACACACTTACACACCCAATGCACATCGGCAAGAGAGACTCTGTCCCCACATGCTTCCGCTGTATCACCCCCCGCATCCCCCTGTGACTCCTCTGTGTCTCCCCGTTTAAGTGGAAGTACACTAGACAGTGAACCAAGTCATAAAAGGCAGCCATCCAGTGGGTCTGGGCTGGATCGGGGGAAGCCATAAATCACAGGGGCTGCTGGCAGCCCTGTTTCTCTGCTTCTAACCGGCGAACTGCCAGAAGGCTGTGTGGCTCTGCCGGGGAGGACCACCTGCTTCTCTAATTAAAATCTGTCGGTCATTACAGTGTGGCTCTCGCACTTTATTAGGAGACACGGCCCAGCGCTGCTTGAGCTTCGTCTAAAACACCGTTTCCCTGACTCACATCCCGCGTCGTAAACAAACGATGGCTTCAGAAGGCTTGCAGGGAGCAAGAGTGAACAGGCTCCTGGTGAACAAGGGGCCGGGAAAGGATAA
Organism: Gymnarchus niloticus; assembly: GCA_009936485.2. Lineage (NCBI taxonomy): Eukaryota > Metazoa > Chordata > Actinopteri > Osteoglossiformes > Gymnarchidae > Gymnarchus > Gymnarchus niloticus. Next base: position 1,292,813 of record JAACJT020000089.1, on the reverse strand, counting down.
CCTGGATGGGTCTGCAAGAATGTACCCTGCAATGAAAGAACAACCCTGCAATGCAGAATTTGACATACTGCCCTCATATCTTTATTGCATGAATGACACACGGTGTGGCTGAGACAGTGCTGACATTCATTTATACTACACACTGTAACTAGACCACCACGACAGGACTGTATCGCATTACACGCCTTGACCTTTAACACGGGCCTCAACCTCTAACGTAGGCCTGGACTTTTAACACAGGATTGGACCTCTGACCAGGCCTGACTCTCACTGCAGGCCTGGACCTTGAAAGCAAGCTTAGAACTCAATCCTGATACTTATCGTCTGAAGAGTATTTTTGGCTCATTTTGGTTCTCACTGCACACTCTAGGAGTGTTGTGGTGAAGATGAACCTGCACCTTGCCTGAGGGAAAAAAGCAGAGGACTCCAGAGAAATGACTGTCACATCGGCCACCAGTGACCACCCAGCCGGCAAGGTGGAAACTCCCATATAGGTGGTCTACTGTATATGGCTCCTCATCCTGCCCCTCGGATGCTTGGCGTTTTGCTGAGTTATTAGTGTAACAGGATACCGCGATTTCCCCACTTTGGTTATGACCACAAGGCTCCACACAGCAAAGATTACGGGCAGGACTTTGTTTTACCAAGAGAAAGAAAATTAAACACCAAGAAGAGAAACAGATTTGTTTCTTTTCCCTGAAAAGAACAAATATTCACTCAGCTTAGGATTTCAAATTTTACAAGACCAAAAAAATGCATTGCTTTTGAGAAATGCAATTTAATAAAAAGATAATATTATTCCAGTACTGAAATATCCGGGGGCGTTTAAGCTGCCTGCGTAATTTTCGGGTCTGATTCCGTTTTTTTTTATAGCCAGTGGTTACTTGTTGAACTTCCCTAGTGCTCTGTGTTAAATATCAGCTCCGTCGTATAAAATGTGCCGGGGTTGTTTTCTTAATCGTCCTCCAGCAGACTCGGAAAAACAGCGTGGGGGTCTGTGTCCTCTTGGGGTCCATGGCGATTAGCCGTGTTAGCCGCCAGCAAAGCTACGCATTCCTCTACAGGCCCAGCATTGCGGAGGTTGTGCCACCGGCTGGCTCTCTGCACCCACTCCTCCATTTCGGATACTTGTCCTGGAGCACTCTGTTAAAACGCACTCTGGTGCAGAGGAACATCTTGATTTCCTTGGGCCCTGGCATGCTTTGCATCCTAGGAAGGATCTCTGAGGACCCAGAGCAATAGCCAGAACTTCTGTGAATGTCTCTGACCCTGCCGTGCACTATCTGTGTCCCAGTTTACCAGTTTGGCTTTTCCAGGATGAAAGTGAGGCTGTAGCTTGTGCGACAGTGTCAGCTTAACATGTCACTGCTGACCAGCTCACGTTGGCCAGACTCCCACCTGGCCCCTGACTGTCACTCACCTCCCTCTCCCCCCCAGACATCATCGTACTCATCGCCTCATTGGCCGTGGTGTCTGCGGGCAGCCAGGGCAACATCTTCGCCACGTCGGCGTTGCGCAGCCTACGCTTCCTGCAGATCCTGCGCATGGTGCGCATGGACCGCCGCGGCGGCACCTGGAAGCTGCTGGGCTCTGTGGTTTATGCTCACAGCAAGGTACGTGCAGCCCAATGAGCAGAAGGGACGACACTGAAGTCGCCCACGCACCCAGGTGACGTGGCACTGCTAACGGCTAACAGTTAATTAGCCACATGGTGCCTCCACAGGCATCACAGTAGCTGTGTAGCATGTAGCGTTGCCATTGACAGGCTAATTCTGATCCCCCTTTTCACTCTTCTAAAAACCAAGAGGATTAGGCTACGTCTGTCACATGGAGAGTGAGGATTAGGTACCTTCAGAACCTTTGTTTTTGCTGTAATCCCTCTGCAGTTTAGGCCTTTGACCCCGTTACGTGTTTATGTCCTGACTTGGAGGCCCTGTTGATCCCAGATCATTTCCCCATGGGTTCTCGCTGTTTCTGCATTCAAAGGTATTTCTGGCTGATTGGCATCATTAGTATCCCACCACCAGCACTGGGCTGATCCCAAAATTAATTCCTGGGGGATTATATTACCGGGGCATGAATAACAGATATTGAAAGTGTCTTTGGATTAGTTTTTAAGAGCCTTTTCTGGATGCCTTTATCTTTGGGGGAACTAAATTTAGGGTAATCTCAAAGCAGAGGTGACTGAGATTCCAGGACTGCGTGCTGCAGCTCCCTATTGATGAGTCAGCTGATCTCCTGACACAGGAGACTGTTCCAGTGACTTAGCCACGTTAGCATCAGTTGCCTCCATAATCACACACAGTGGTATTTTCAGTGCTCAGGATTATGGTCACTGCATCTGTGTCGTCAGGGTTCCCTCCCGTTTGTCCCCTCACTGCAGGAGCTGGTCACTGCCTGGTACATCGGATTCCTGGTCCTCATCTTCTCTTCATTCCTGGTGTACCTCGTAGAGAAGGAGTTCAACATGGACTTCAACACGTACGCCGATGCCCTCTGGTGGGGCACGGTGAGTCCCGTTCTGATACGTACAATGCCACTGTCACCAAGTAGCGCTTGATTATTGTTTTTTAAAATTTCTTTCCTCTTTCCTTTTACCATTTCCATGTATTTATGTCGACGGCAGCTGCTAAGCCTGTTAATTTCTCCACCAAAGTAGGAAAGAGAGAATTTTTGCTTGTTTTTGTCCCGAAGGGCAAACAAAAGCACAGCACCGCACTGCTGTCCAAGTCATCCTGTCAGTTAATATATTTTAAATCAACAAGAACGTTATGCTTCTTCTCCTATGACTATTTTAAGAGTGTCACCATAAGGCAGGAGTGGCTCGCCTTAATAATGTTAAGCGAGAGTACAGCACACATGCCGGGAATTCCAGCCGATGCAACGAAGCCAGGCGGTCATCTTGTTTCCTGGTCCGTTTCGGGCAGTCCTCATCCTCACACCTCTGCATGTCCAGCCCCAGCAAGGCCATCCACTCCTTTCCACAAAGGAAGTTTCACCAACCTGACATTTCTTGCACCCATGCAGGAAAGATCGTAGCCCACATGCACATGGCTCTTTCTGAGCATTTGGTGACATAATTAAAGGCATCTCAATCAATAGATGTCATTTCTTATTGTCCGCATACCTTGAGCTGTGTAAAGGGGTCCCAAATGACAGCCAGTAAAGCTTCAGAGCTCATGTGAATTTTAAGTTTCAGGAGATTAGTCTTCAGACCTCCCCCATGCCACTCATCAGACAGCACTGAAACCCCTTAAACCGATCGGGGCTTCAGAGTCTCGCCCCAAAGTCCAGGTGTGATTCCTTTTAGCATACTCCCCAGCCAAAGACAAAACCCTACTTCTCACACAGACATTCCTCTATTGCAGTGACCAAAACCATCAACTCTGAAAAAAGCACCCGCTGGAATGCAGGCAGAGGCTGTGTTTGCCGGTACCGCTGTTGTCTTGGCACGAGCTGGGAGGGATTTATGCCTGCACATGAGCGCCCTCTAGGGGCACACCTGTGTACCTAGCGTGAAGTCGCCTTCACTATGGGTCTGACGGTGTGTTACACGGCTTAACGGCGTATGAAATCGGAACTGCTGAACAGAGCACTGGGAAATTACAGAAAATTAAAACCCTGGAAGATGGGCAGTGAGAGCTTTAACAAGCCCACTTCTCATCCCCTCCATCGTTTCACTGTCGATGAGATGTACTGTAGTTGAATGAGGGGTGCGAATAGCAAAATTGTCAGTAAAGCTGCAGGACAAGTAAGGTCAATTCCAGGTCATGAAATTTCAAGGTGTTCTCATCACACCAGTGGGAGATTTGATTCGGTCTCTCTGTTGTCAGCTGCAGATGTAAGTCTCCCCCCGGGTTTGCCCTTTTTCCACACAGCTTTAGGGATGCTATTACAAGTCATAGTCATAATGAAAATAAACGACAAATTTTTGTAACGGGGGCCAAATGGGTAAGTATAGCAGGGGGTGAAAATTGACCTGAGGCAATGTCACGGAAAAGCGACATTAGTCATGGTGTCAGATAAGTAATAGGAGTATTATAGGAAGGAACCGCCAAATCAATTTGGCATTTCTTGCCCGCCCCGGAGTCGTCAATAAGCATTTGAGCTTGGAAGTGTATGGTCACAAAGGTCAACTTTTACGCAGTGCTGGACCCCCGCGGTAAGGGGAGCAGGAGGGCAGATGGATCCGTGTTGTACCCAGCGTCACCGGCTCCCCATCTGCTGCACATGCTGAAACGGGCTCAAGAAACCTTAGCCGTTTTCTCCACCAAAACCACAGCCGCCTGCGGGCAGTGCTCTTGGAGGCCCGTCTGACAGATTGGGTCCGATGTTTTTATTTTTTGAGTCTTAAAGATTGGGTTTGTCTTGGCTCATTTCCGTGGCAGGACAGAAACAGCCACCCAAAGAAATCTGAGCCACCCTGTCCCTATCGGAAACTGTTCTAATGTTTTATCCTCCTTTGCTCTCTTCCAAAAATATAACACAGTTACCCAGCCATAGAAAAGCTAGCTAGCACTGTAGAGGTTAGTACGGTCTGACTGATCCCTGGGACATGTCCCTTACACCCGTGGAACGAGCTGGAATTAAATCGCTTCGGAAGAAGCACTGCTGTGACCAAAGCCTTGTGCACCCTCTACTGGGATGTCCCTGCTCTGTCACAGCTAAGGAAGCTGGTCACTTCCACCCAGTGATGACTCTCTTTGTTGTGAGATCTGTATTAACTGCTTTTGAGTGACCTGGTCTGGAATCACTCTATATAGAAATAAGATCAGTTCATTTGAGAGCTGAAGATAGGAATGAAAAAGGTCAGCATTGCACAGATGTTGATAGAGAGGGAAGGCAGCTCTTCATGCAAGCCCAGCAAATGTGCATAGTACTGGCCACACAGCCTTGTTTGGTACTCTGTGCACCATGTAGATGTGACACCCAGTGTCATACTGTGGAGTTTCCCTGGGAACCCCTGCCTTCCTGCCCTGCCCCCCTTTCAGTCTGACCCCCTTTCTGGGACTCTGGGGGCTTTCCTGTGTGTCCGCTGTTGCTTAGGATACTGCAGGTTGTGGTGGAACATGAAAGAAGTGGTTTCAGCTGGGCCACCCGGCGTGTCTCCCACACCCCCAGATCACCCTCACCACCATCGGCTACGGGGACAAGACCCCCAAGACATGGACAGGCCGCCTGCTGTCAGCCTTCTTTGCCCTGCTGGGAATCTCCTTCTTCGCCCTCCCTGCGGTGAGCAACTCACCCCCCTCTATGGCTGAGATCCTGATTTGCTCAGCCTCCATCACATAATGCCTCTCTTGACCACTTTAATCATCCATCCATCTTCTATCCGCTTATCCTGGTCAGGGTCCCAGGCACTATAGGGCACAATGCCGGAGTACACCACTGTTGGGATGCCAGTCCATCACAGGGCACGTTCATGCCTGCACTGACACAGACAGTGATACCATACAGGCAGTTTAGAAACACTAATTACCCTGGCTATATGACTTTGTCTTTCAGTTCCCTCCCACAGTCCTGAAACAGGCCCTTAAGCCAATTGGTGTCTTTAAATTGCTTGTTGTGTTTGCATGTCTACCGTGTGATGGACTGGCACCCTGTCCAGGGTAATTGTGGGATAGCCTGGTGATTGTGGGATAGCAGCCACCGTCACCCATACTTGATAAGCAGCTGCACGGTGGGTGGATGGTTATCCGTATTTACTGAACCTGCATTCCATGTGGGGGTGGTCCCGGGAGGAGGGTGATGACTCCTAGGGCCGTCCAAACCGTGCTTCAGGCGGAGGTGGCTCACTCTGCTAGCTTTGAGCTGTAAAACCCTGGGGCTGCGTGCATTCTCCGAGCTGAAGGAGCCTTATTTTCAGCTCACTTACGCTCCCCGGAGACAGTTATTGTGTTTCCTTTATATTACACAGCACTTGCCGTCCTTTCTCGCAAATTGCTGTGCACGCCTTTCCAGGAAGTTCTTTCTTTGCAGTTTGTCATCGTTTTTACCCGCTGAGCAGTTAGCTGAGCTCCTCAGAGTCTCTGGAAGTGGACTGTTCCTGTGATTGGCTCAATAAGTATGCAGAAGTCAGGGTAAAAACACAAATTGTCACAGCAACCATAGCTCCTGGCGAATCCTACTAACGGCTCAGTCGACCATCCGGAGGTTTCGGGGCTGATGGCGCAGGCGGTTATCCATGGGTCATTGCCGTCACTGACATTAGCCATGGTTCAACCTATCTAAAGGGGATCCTGGGCTCCGGTTTCGCCCTGAAGGTCCAGGAACAGCACAGGCAGAAGCACTTCGAAAAGCGGCGGAACCCGGCAGCGAGTCTGATACAGGTAACCAGGCCTCTCCTGATCCTCCATGCTCTGGCCGAGGCTCTCCGGATGGCGAGAGTGGCCATTTTGAGTTGTCATGAAGTGAAACCAGCCATAGCATCTCCTTCTGGCTCCCAGCTCCGTTTATATATGGTCACAGATTCTACAGCACCGCCAGTTGGACTGTGGGTCATGACCCATTTTCACAAACACACACACAGGAGTACATGCAAAGAGTCACAAATATAAGATCACAAAGACTGTTGCTTGAACAAACACACATCCAGACAGAAAATGTGCACAAATACACATATAGTCAGACACGCAGATACACAAACATATGCAAAGACAGTCACACAGTCATGCAAACACATGCCCTTACACATTAACACAATCTCACACACACACACACAGCTCCACTCTTCTCAGCTCACCCAGACCAGAAGTTCAGCCCCGAGTTCCTACACACCCTTTTCACGATTCAATTGGACAGACTCAATAAGGGGGTTTACAGTTTTCAGCTACTGCGTATTACAGCTCACTGGAGCCAGCTCTTATACTCCAAATATTGTTGAGGATGTTCCTCCATCACAGAAATGTCACTTAACATTACAGCAAGGAAGGGAACACATTTTCACGCGAGTCGTGTATAGAGTAGATCAGTCAGAATTATTTTCTGAAATGATTGACAGCACTCCTCACGCTAATTGATCTGAACTTGCCTGGTGCCAGCCGGAGGAGGATGGGCTTTCTTCGTCACTCTGAGGGAGCTTTTCCTTGCCACTGTCGCCTCTCTCTCTCTGGGGACGTCAAGCCTGGGAAACGCTTTGTGACTCTGCTCCTGGTTGAAAGCCCCATATAGTTATATTTTTAAATCAAACTGGCACAAAGCCGTTCTAAAGCAGCTTCATTCTGTGGGCTCCGGGCCATGCCTGCTGCTGCGCCGATTCTCTCGATCGTGTTCTCTCACCCCCTTCTTCCCGCCGCTGCCTTACTGCCCCCACTGAGGAGCACCGCCGGGGCGGTAAGGTGAACGCAGGCACCCCGTGACCTCACCGTGCTGTGGCTCCTCTGCCCCTCTGTCTCCCCCCACACCAGGCCGCGTGGCGGTTTTACTCCACCGACGATAGCCGGGCCTACCTGCGGGCCACCTGGCGCCACTATGAAACTGTGCTCCCCTCCAGCAGGCACGTATCCGCGCTCTGAACTGAAGACCGCCCGCCACCCGTATCGTTTTTACTAATCTTCTTTTCAATTGTTTTGTTCTTTTTTTTTTTAAACTTTCCTTCACCCCTTCTTTCTCTGGCCTCGATCTTTTTTCGTTCCCTCTCTTTTTTTTTCTTTCCTCTTCTGGGTCTCCCCTCCCCCCATTTTGTGTATTCTGCATGCAGTGTGTTTGGCGTAGTTATTCAGCTGATGAGAACTCGGCTTCCATTGCTACCTGGAAGCCTCATTTGAAGGCCTTGCATACCTGCAGCCCTACGAAGTAGGTACCACTGTGGCAGCTGCTGTTAATCGTGCTGTCTATGCCGTATAGTCTCACCTACGCTCCTTTTCCTTTTCCCATGAAGTGGTATTTCCCTGTAGTCTCTATACCTGTTTCTTTTCTTTAGAATATGTGCTTACATAATTCCACCCCACCTCCCCCCCCCCTGATTTTTATATGTCGCTTTTTGTTGTTTTGACAATGGTACACAGCCATCAAACTGTCCATTACTGTCCAGGCTCCCTGACCCTCAGATATTAGCCCCTCCCCAACCGCCCACTGACAGCTCACGTTTGCATCTGTGGCTCGATCTTCCCACTCTCATGCCCTGCCGGTGGTGCAAGCCATTAGCCAGTTGCCATGGTGACCATAGATGGGGTCTCCACCTCCATCTGCCCTGGGCTTGCGTGCCGCCGGTGCACCGGTTTACGTCACGGCTTTGCAGGATGGAGCGTTGCCTCCTGGGCTGGCCAATCACTGAGCACACACAGGCATCCTGGTTTCTCACCGCAGCCAGTGACACTCCAGTTGGTGAAGCTGGCATTAATCTACAGTGTGCATTGCCCATGAAGTTATGTTGAAGAGAAATAAACACGTTTAAAAACAAGCCAAAGGTTGAAACACTTAGGCCTTCCATGCTAGCTGTGGCTTTCTGTGTCCTGCAAATGCTTTCCTAGTCTGCCTGGGTACATTCCACGTGCTGCCTGCATGAGCCTGCAGTTTGACTGCCTCTTGTCTTGCGGAATGGGCCTGCCTTCGCTCTGTCTCCTGGTGTTTTTTTCGTCACTCTACTTTGGTTTCTCTTTTTCCTTCTACATTCTCTGGATATGGGATGTCATGTGACCGTCCGTGTTGCGTGCCTTTGCTTCCACAGACACCCTTTCTGTTTCTGTGCAGCCAGCACAGTATTGATGGTGATGGTGGTCTATTTGTGTTTATGTGTCAGTGTGGGTGTGTGATTGGCCTCTGTCTTGACTCTTGTGTTGACGTGACAAATTGACCTTTGACCTTTGTTCCCTTCTCTGTGCCTGGACACCCGAAGGAAAGACCAGGGGGAGGCATCAACAAGGTATGTAGCTCTCAAATTCATAAAACTGTCCACCGTAAAGGTTGTTTATCAAATTAGTTGTACGCTTTATTATTTTTTTGTGGATTGTGACCTGTATTGATTTCCCAGTAGATTGAGGATTATGAAAACCACAAAGGATTGTTAACGGGACCAAATGTTGTTCAATATATGGTGAACTGCACATGTCTTTTTCTGGAATGCGTGAGACACTTTGGTCAGATTCCAGGAATTTTGTAAAAGTGACTCCATCATTCCTGTCTCGAGCCACAGCGACAGTCGCATGATATGGAGGAAGGGGGAGGGTGTTACCCATCACTGCCTGCCCTGTGTCTTTCTAGTCTGGGGGCAATACGCTCTTTCCTTTCCAGGATGTTTATGTTGCTCATTACTCTCCATCCGTTGCTTGGCTACTCTGAGTGGGAGGTCACCTCCATCTTTCAGGACCCTCGCTGAAATTTGGTACCAAGAAGAGGATTATTAAGTTGATTTAAGCCACTGTACACTGTACTTACCTCATTGCTGGGAGTGAAACACGTGTTATTTTAACACACCATATCACCAAACCCTGGCCTGATTAAAATCAAACTCTGGACGGGATACACGTGAGACATGACAGCTCATCTTCCAGCCCCCAGATCTCTCCGGAGGTTCTCTCTGTGTTTGTGTGGGTTTCCATTCGCAGGCGAGGTAATTGGTACCTCGAAGGAGGAGCGAATATGTGTTTACATGCTACCAGCTGCACCAACATCCCCACCTCACAGCCCACCTCTCACTGCTCCACATCACCACCATCTTAATGGGATAAGCATTTTTTGTTGCATGGGGAAGGCATGACATGTTCTGCAACCCCCACAAAGCATTATAGATGGTTGTTTCAGCCTTCCAGGGGTTATGTATTATGCACAGAACATGCATGCTTTTATTTAATGGCACTTCAAGTACCATTTGATCTAGCTGGTCCTACTGAGTAGGAGGATTTTCACATCCACCTATAACCTCGGCTGGTCGGTCCTCTTCACAGGACGAGGTCTCCATAGTTTGTTATAATTATGCTGCCCTTCTGGCTTTGAGTAAACGCATGACCGTAAGGCTGATTGCCTTGACCACCCCACCTCTCTGGAGGTTGGTGAGGAGGAGCAGAGCTGGGCCCAAACTTGGATACCCCAGTAACACCTGTGACCTCGTGTGTGAGTGTTCAAAAGGGGAAAGAATAAAGTCTGTTATAAATATGTCTGCATTTTGGCCGAAAGGATGAATGACCCCCCCCAATAGCAAAAGATTTATTTTATGTTTTATACCCTAAAAATAAGAGCAGTGTGTGAGAAGAGCTGTACTTCTACCAGTATGGCCAGAGGGGCAGTGCTCTTGAGCAGCTGACTGGGAAATATATACTTGGGTGAATATGCCTGCAGCATTTCAGTCCTCCAACCCACCCTTTCTTACACCCACTAACGCCCCCCCCAAATAAGCTTAGCAACACCTCAAAACTGCACTAACACTCACACTGCGGTTCACTCACACTGCTTCATGGGGAGCACTACCAGGTATCCCCCCCCCCCCATTCACTTTTGCTCACGGTGGGCAGCATGTTACTGACACCTATCACGGTTGACATAATGGCAGCACCCCCACCCTATAAGCTGTCATGAAAAAGTGATTAAGCTGTTTTCCATCTCTTCATGGTCCAGGTACTTCTCGTAGTGCTGTCGAAATATGTGTATGCAAAGAACACTGGTTAATTCAGTGCTGAAAGGAATGAATGAGTGAATCACCTCAACTGTCTGTTGGACAGAGTGCCGGGTTACTGTCTCTGCTGGTCTGTGCTGTCTGCGTGTCAGTGCTACTTGAGCAGAAACTCTGGTCTGTTCTAGGTGGATTAACACGTGACCGTCTATCTCCCCTAGTAAAGTTCTTAGTAGTAAAGAGAGGCTCTTCTGGCGCTATACCACATGGAGACATAGGTATTCGGCATCCCCGCTCTTTGTCACATGGTCTGTGGGAATGCTGATTGACCATAGGTGCATGGACAGCGATGGCATTTCAGCACCTTTCCGATGACCCTGGCCTGCCCGAATCTGGGCCCGGTGCTGTTCCTTTAGTCTAATTACATTCATCTTCTCCTGGGAGTTTTGTTTTGGACACTGCCTGTCAGAATCCCTGAGTGCCTGTTGCCTGCTGGTTTTGGACCAAAACAGACCCCGCCCCCTCTCTCCAGGGGGAATCCAAGCACTTCTGTGCTATGCAGAAATATTTCAGCTTCCTTGAAGAAGTTTACTCTAATTGTTTAATAGATCACTCTTTTATCACTTTTTCTGAATAACCCAGACCAAAGCTAAGGCCTGTGAACAGCTTTTTAAGACATCCTCGCCAGCAGGGAGTGCTACTATATGTACTGTGTGTGTATTTGTACCTGTAGTGTCTCTGCAGTGTTTTTGTAGAAGATGTACAGTATGTTAACCTGTATTTACTTATGACCGTGCATCTTCTACATACTATTTGAAAATGGCTCAAAATGACTACTTATGTACTGTATATAGATATCTAATTATAGCCCCAAAGCTACTCTTAGATATCATTGTGGTTTTTAATATTTAAATTTTGTACATTTGACTTTTTTCCAGTTCACTGTATATTACCAACAAGTGAAGAATACAGATAACTTATTACCCTCATTAGTTCCATTAGTTTAATAGTGTAACTGCTTTCAGCTAAGAGAAGAGAGAAGTGACAGGTAACAGGCCTTCTCAGTTCGTCTTGGTACATTACAGCTTACAGTCCAGGCAAAAATCCGGTTTTCAGGTTTTGATAAGCCGTCTTTATTGCCTTTGATAGATTTGTCAATCAACAAAATTGTATTTTGTGAGCCACCACTCACTTGATACTTTTTCTACTATGTCGGTTCCTGCCTCTTTCGGTCATTATCATAGCTACTGTTCCTGATACTGCTGGTAATAACCGTAGCTTGAGCACCTGACATTTCACCATACAGTTATGGGGTATGAGGGTATGAGGACCCGCTGGGCCGGTTCAGGTGTGCAGGTGTGTACAGCTCAAATGTTTGGTCCCTGCCCCTCCCTCTGCCTGCTGCCTGTGCCCATGCTGCCCCACCCACCCTCTGCATGCTCCTGTCTTGAAATCTCTCCCAGTCTCAGTTCACTGAGCAGTCCAAACTACCACAGAGCAGAATTTGCTTTTGGCTCCGGAACTCCATAGTCCCTCCCGCTGGGCGGAGTCCGATTAAAGAGAGTGGTGGGGTCATCGTCTCATGCCCATTGGCTGTGGCAGGCGCTCCAGATGAAGGAGGCTCAGCGATGGAGTCTGAATCCAGCACCTTGCCTACTCGGCTGTGGCTCCAGCCTGCATGCTCGCTGCTGTGCATGCTGGGTCCTCCCAGGACAGTGTGTGTGTATGTGCATGCATGCATGTGTGCGTGTGTGTGTGCGTGCGTGTGTGTCGGGGTGTGTGCCGCTTATGCCCCACCATTCCAGTCGTTAACGCACACTGAAGCCTATGTTTACTGTCCTCCATCAGTCACAGGCAGTGACAGTCTATTGACTGAGTCACTCTGATTGGAGGAAAAGACAGTGAGATAGAAGCTTTCAGCTCTGTGCTCCTGTGTGGACTGATACCCCCAGCTTGATCTTTTGCCCATGGACCAGGCCCCTTAATCGCACTACTCCCCATGCTAAAATAATCAACAAATGCATCTCTGTGTCTTTCCACATGTTTAAAGATAAGACAGATCATTAGCTGACCGGGTCCCCCCGCACCGTCTGCCCGTACACCCCCCCCCGCCCCCCCCACCCCCCCCCCCCCCTCCCCCCCCCCCCGCCACCACCCCACCCCCACCCCCGCC
>JAACJT020000089.1:1266593-1279994 GCA_009936485.2 Gymnarchus niloticus | reverse complement strand
GTCACCGGGGCAGACAGTATCTCTGGAGCAGTTGCTGAGAAATGCAAGGACTGAGGACCCCAACTAACATGACTGCTAGAGAGCCATCCAGCTGGCAGCGTTGTAAGATGCCCAGTACACCTCGGCTGGCTCCTCTCCAGCTGAAGGAGGAGTTGCTCTGTTTTGAAGACCCACTGGATCTTGAATGTCTCACCGAGTCACAGACAGCTGGCTCAACAACCCTGTGGACAAACCCCATCTCGACTGTGTGTGCTCCCCAGCTTGATATTTTGGCCATTCATCATTCGCTTTCAGCTGCTCCCGTCAGGGGTCGCCACAGCAGACCAACAGGCTTCATCTCCTCCTGTTCTCCGCATCCCGCTGTCACACTGCTCGGTCAGGCATGCTGTAACCGTCGTTACCCAGGTACTCTTGCAAGTCAGTCATTAAAAAAAAAATGTTTTGTATACATCTGTATACATTTAAAAACTCAGAGCGTTGGCGAACACCTCACCTGACTATTCTGTCAGTGCGCGCGCGGTATGACAGGCTGCATTCCCGCTTCTTTCATCAGTTTATATCGCCGACGGGAGGGGGTGGTCTTCAGCGCGGCCAATGCAGTAACCCCCTCTCAGCCTAGAAAGGCCATCACTGACTCACACGAGGAGACACACTGGTGAGTATTTGAAAAAAATAATGTTTCTGACTCTGGTTGGTCTTTTGGTAGTGCTGATCCAAAAACTGAAGGTACGATTTATAAATGCGTCTTTCAGTTTTTATGGAGAACCATACAGGAAATGCACTATTTAGTAATTCATTGGAGGGTAGTTTTACCATGTATGTATGTATGTATGCATATTCAGCCTAGGTCTGGGGGAAAAAAGAAAAAAAAAAAGTATTTTAATTTAATCCCATTCCAAGTGAAGACTGTGCAGAGTTTTGGTGGTATTTCATACACACAAACTCGTTGTATGTTTGCTATGGTTCAGAGAAAGCAGTCTTTTTTTTTTTTTTTTATTTAACTTACTTTCACCTTCAACTTCCACTTCCCGGAGTGACATGTGGAGGAATTTACAAAACGTTCATTATCAAACCTCAAGACTGGCACACAATACAAAAAGGTATAGGTTTCATCATTAAGGAAAATGTTGTCTAAACAAATCTGACATTACTTGAACCATTACGTTATCCAGAATGCCATGTTTTGGTTTTTAGTGAATTTCATCTTGTATTGTCACTTGATACACTGAATGAAATGGATACAAAATCCTTGCATTCTTCAAAAGATGTAAAAAGTTATTCTTGAATAACAGTTCCCCTCTTCACTACCCCAGCAACATTGCTGAATATCTTTAAAGTGCATAAACAATAACTTACAGAGGCAAAACGCAACTGTAACAAAAATGCACTTATCTTCATTACAATAAAGATAGTACGACTTTTAGCCCTTGTCCCACACACCAACATTGGTCTGTAATTGGCACAGCTTCCCCAAAATCATAGTGCTTGGAGAAAGAATGACGACTGGGATTCTTCGTGCTTAGTGGAAGTGGGTATCAGGGACCGCCCAGGGCTGGATCATGCCCTTCCCAAAGGCAGTGAAGAAAGCTGCCCCAAACACATTAATGGCAGCTGAGATGTAGAAGACTACCCGCCACTCTTGTATGGTGTTCTGCAGCCAGACCACACAGGTGGGTCAGTGCACAAAGGCTGCTGAAAGTCAGGGTTGCATTCACTTTGAAAGAACTGTCCCCCCCCCCCCAACAATTAAACTAAAGTACAGTACTTACAGATGCTGTCAGAGCCTTGGCTATTACAGGGCCTACCATTCCTGGTATGGTGGCAAAGGTGTTGGAAATTCCAAGTAAAATCCCTGCATACCTGAACAGATGTTGAAAGCAAAGTATTACTCCATTAAGGACTACTTTAATAATCCCAGGTAACAGTAAAATCCTGAAATTTGGCTTGGCATTGTTTTTTCCCCCCAATTATTCTTTCGTTTGAAACCCAACGCAAACTGTTGATAAATAGGATGATGTAGCCTTAAGTTTCGTATGATGCTGAGTTTGTAGATCATGTTTAGCAAATAAGACAAAAGAATGGGAAAGACATAGGATATAAATGAAGTACAGAGCCCAAACTACTGACTGACAAATTTCCAAGAAAGCTAGAAAAACTGTTCTAAAATTAATTTTGGGTAATCAAAATATTTTTACAGCACTCATTTTTTGTAATTCTTATTCCATACTGTTCCAGTGTTACCAGCACTAAGCTGTCTCAGACAAACAGCACACCTAGAAACCAAAGTGTACTGTTATTGTTTCCCATATGTGCTACACTCACTACATGCAAATGTATTCCTAAAAATTTGTATACTTATAAAATTAGACATGGTTCAGATACAGAAAACTTCTTTCAAACTCCACTCTAACAGACCATGACAGCATTGAAAATTGTAGTTAGTACAACTGTGAACTGTTCCCTGATGTTACCCAAAGAGAACAAATAATGAAACTAACTGAGGAGGGTTTCTAGATGGGTGATAGACAACACAATAATCCTGACCGTGGCAGCATACAAAGCCTCAATTCATCCATCACTACGAAAAATTGAAATAATGATCTCAACACTGTTTTGAGTACACTACGGGAATTTGTTCATAGTATATGAACATCCATCCATCCATCCATCCCCCTTATCTAATATACTGGCATCCCATTCCACTTCCTGTGCTTTCTGGGGTAGTCTCTAGGCTCCCCACAATGATGTGCTAGATACAGTAAGTGAACACAGAACACATATAGATAAACCCCAAAGAGGGCATTAAGGCAGCAAGGAAGAGTAGAGGGGTTTGTGCCAAGCAGCTGTCTTACGATGGGGCGATATCGAGCTGATTGATGCTGAAGCCCGAGGTACAGAGACCACCCAGGGTTGAAGATATAGTAAGGAAAGCTACCGCCATCAGGTAGTTACAGCCAGTGTAGCCCGCGGCCACCAGGAACACTGCTGGGCCAATCATTCCTGGTGGGCAACACAGACAAAAATCCACACAACCACTAAGAGGTCAACACAGAGCACAGCAACCCACAATAGCATGGCCATGTGCCTAACCAAACACAAGTGATCATGAAAACTTGCTCAAACAAATTCTCTTTAACAAGGATTACACGAGTAGTACTTCAATGACCCAGGAGACCTTGGGCTGCCCTGTTGATGCCTCTCAGGGCCCTACCCAAGATGGTGAAGGCTTTCCGCACAACCACGGTGGAAAAAAAACACCGTTCCCGCAGCGAGTCAGCCAGCTGCCCTCCCAGCAGCGCCAGCAACCAGCAGCCCAGGTATGGCAGGGCTGACAGCATCCCGTTCTGTCAAAAGGGGCAAGGGAGACGGTCCAAACCAGATTCCAATGGATACCCTGCCTGCGGTGTACAGCTTTAAACGCAAAGTCAGAGTGAATAATAGAAGATGCTCACTTTCCACAAGATTTCAGTTCTTAAAACTGTCACGTCAAGCATCTCAAAGCACTTAAAAAGCACTGAGGCTGAATCACAGCAGTCATACCAAGAAGTTGGAGGATAATGAGTAGCTCTACCTGCTGGATGCTGAAGCCCAGTACGGTCTTCATGTAGGTGGGCAGCAGGGCCAGCAGGGTGTAGAATGTCCAGTTGTAGGAGAAGTGGGCAACGATGACCGCCCACACAGGCAAGGAGGTGAAGATGGACACCCAGGGAATGTGGCTGGTGGAGCTGGAGAGCTGGAATAGGAGAAAAAGGCATGGAGAACATCCTTCTGCTCAATAGTTCACTTGAAGGAAGAAGAAAAAGCACAGTAATGGAGGTGAAAGCTGATGAAGACTTATCTAACATAAGTGAGAACGTTTATCCAGATCTACATGTCACCTGCGCACTCTATGGGGTGAGCCATGAATGAGCATACATCCTGGCATCAGGGGAATCGGGGCAATTAAACCATAAAATGCTTCATGACCATAGATGGTTGGAAAAATGTGTGCTCAATTTTGATGTAAATCACTTCAAATTAACAATCAGTAGAAGGTAGAGGCATGCTTGGATTGCGTGCAAATGTGGTTCTGGCTCTTTTCTGTAGTTTGCGTTTCTTCAGCTGCTGCACCTTCCCTGAGAATACACGGGCTTATCGCTGCAATCTCCACACGCAACGGCTCCTCCAGCACCTAGGGCTCCGTCTCACCTCGTTCTTGAGAGATGTTACAATGTAGAGTCTCTCCCTCTCGGAGATGGTCTTGTGTGAGTCTGGGGTGTTGCTTACTAGAAGCGCCCACAACAGAAACCATAGCAGTCCAACAGCCCCTAGGGAGATCAGGGAGTCTGCTGAAAACTGGGTGCCACTTCGAACCAACAGGCTGCCTATACGAGACCCCACGCACCTCCAATCACCACTACCCAGAAGCGCTCAAGAAGCAGCAGTTAATTCTATTAATACTAATAACAAAATGAAAGGCAACAACTTACCAAACAGGTAAAAGACATACGTCCAGTCTAGATAAAAGCAAATCAGACCAGACAAGGGAAGGGCCAACACAGTTCCTAACTGGGACCCTAGGGAGACGACATTATTTTTAAAAATCAGACTATGATATGTAAATTCAGTTAAATAACCAAGTACATTTTCTGTATGAGTGTGCTGCTGTCCACAAAGTAAAGAGAGTTCTCAATTCATGCAAGTGTTGCATTTTGCACATGTGCAGGTTTCAAATTTTGTATTTTTTCTCTCAGCGAAAAATAAAATGATGCCACTGTATGATTCATGTTGTTTTGACTTACAGCATGTAAATTTAAAGAAAAAACACACTTCTGGATATATGCTGTTATTTTTAAGCTGCATACTTCAAAGTAAAAAAAGGCCTTCCCACGCTTATGTACCTGTGTAGCAGATAGTGAGTAGTCGGCTCCTCTCCAGGGGCGGGGCCCAAGACGCCCACAATGTGTGCATCGCAGGAAACGTGACCCCCTGAAGGTGATCAGCAAACACACAAATTAATAAACCAGCCTTGCCTGTCTGTCTCATGGCTCAACAAGGTAACCGAAACACTCATTCTCCGTTTATTTGCTATGCCACTCGCAAATCTTAGTGTATAACTTCTGCTCAAATTACAAAGTAGAATATTTACAATAGCATTTTAGGTTATGCAGGCTTAAATACAAGAGGGTATTTCCTCAAGTGTTTCCCTTTCCAGTGATTTAAAATGGGATTTACAGACAGCTCACGAGCTGAGAAGAGAACAAACTGATTCAAGGGGGACTGTGACAGACTGAGGCAGATTCACACGACGCAATGGTGACAGTACCTCTCCGATGCCCTCCAGCACTCTCACGGCGATGAGATAGCCGGCACCCAGGCTGGCAGCGAGTGGGGTGAGCAGTGTAAAAATGACCGTGCCCAGGATGCCTAGGGCTAAAAGCCACTTTGACCCATACTTGCGTGCCAGGTATCCACCAGGTATCTGGGTCAAAATATAGCCGTAGAAGAAGGAGCCCAGGATCCAGCCTTGAGTTTCTGAATCCCAGTCATATAGCGGTGCCTGAAGATCACAGAACCACAGCCATGCTGTTACTCACTACAGCTGTCCCCATAAACCAACAGGGTTGTTTTGAAAATGTCTCTAAGGCTGCTGAGCTACGACTCATTTCTGGTCTTGAGTCTCTATTGTACTTCCCACTCCAACCACATGGGGAGCCAGTTTTAAGTCTGTGCATGCTCAAGGGATTTGTACAATATGAAGAGGGACCTGAGTTTCTTTAAGGTATGAGTATGAAAGAGCAAGACAGGGAGGACAAGGAAAAGAGCGACTAAGTGTTTGTTGGCAGTGATAGAAGTGGGGCTACTGAGTCCATGCATAGAATGCAATTAGATGAGAGCCAAAGAGCATAGTGTTTGACATTCCATCTTCTAAGTGTAATGTAGAAGATCCTGAGCCTCTATAATTGGACAAAGTCTATGACAAGACTTGTATGGGATTCTTCTAGTAAGGTCTATTCTCAGCTTCTTCTTTCTAGCCACTTTGCATATGGATTGGTGAACTCGCCTCTTTCTTTGTGTCCCCCTGTACCTCCCTGGTGTGATTGGCAGACACAATCCAACGTGATGTTTGTGCCTTCTGTACTGTTTGATCATTTTTCCCACACAGCTTCATATTGTGTGAACTTGATGTAGGCCACAAGTGCCTTGGCCTGAATTACACCACTGTCATTGTGGGCTAGACTTGGTTTGGGTTGTGCGTATTGCTATGCTCTTCCTGTCATGGTTTGTTTGTCGGGGTTTTTGTTATTACATTTATGTGTGCGAGGCAATCTGCCAGGTAAGTTTCCCTTAATATCCTCGTGCCTTCTGAGGTTCTACAACAGTGGGTCTGCAAAGTTTGTTCAAACACACCCTTTCAACTAGCACACAACTCAGGAATCCCCCTTATATTTAATGTTCAGTCACGACCCAGGCTTTAAATAAATGTGATCTATTATTAATTTACATTTCAGTAGAACACCACCATATAAAGTGTGCATACAGACTTTAAATCGAAACAGTACTAGGATCTCAGGATAGGCTCTGGGCTCTGAGACCCTGTCCTAGACAAGAGGTACAGAAGGGATGTACAAATTTGATTTTATGTTCTATTTAGTTCCTTACAGTAATGTTACAGGCATATCCACAAGAATGTATATTTTTTCCTCCTCGCTTCATTGATCCATTAACCCCAAAGGAGCTGCGGGGCAGTAACAGAAGTAATAAAAGGTAAACTGACTGTGCGGTTGTGTGCGGCCTCCATGTGTCCCTCATGCACAGGGCATACAGAAGAGCTGGCACTGCTGTTGGTTTTAACATCCAGCATGTCCACCATGGCGACGCTGAGGTTGACACGCAGAGCGTAGGCCACAATGAATCCATAACAAGAGAGCAAGGCCAGGCTGTAGCGTGCTGAACAGCATGCAGGCACTGGAGGGAAAAATCACAGGAAGGAGGTCCTCAATCACAACAGGTGGAGATGGTGGGGGGTCATGAAAGTGAGGCTTCACTTGGCGAACTTGAGCCAAGTATGCCAAAAACACAGGATGTGTGTCAACTGCCAACAAATACAGTAGCACATGCCAGCAATGTGACAAAGATCAGCTCTGATACTCATAATCCTTCTACTTCAGGGTGGTCAATCGGTCGGACAAGAGCCACAACAGTCAGGTCCCGGGGTGGGGTGTGTAGGTGCGATAACCCCATGCGACCGGAATTTTATTTTTTTTTTTTTATGACTGTACAGAAGAGCTGCAAAAGTATTTCAGAAATTCTCCATCTGGTGACTCATGTTGTGTCTTAAGCAAGGAGACCAGTTATCTGGAGCTGGTTAAATACTTTCATAAAGTGAAAACCTGCAGTCTTCGACATTGAAAAAAAAAAAAAACTAAAAAAAAAAATCATGAAGTGGCATCATCAGAAGCATCTGAATTTGTTCATTTTAAATTCTAAATCTAAGTTTCTATTTCTCCACATTCAGATTTTCAAAAATCAAAATGCACATTAAAGACCTGTAAGACATTTTGTTTTTGCTATGGTTAGTTAATGAGAACAATTAATCAAGTAGTTTTGGATCGTTAATGACAAATCTTTATTCTATTACTGTGTGTGGTAATAAAACATCATTTGTAAGCCTGATGTGTATACTTGTACACGACAAATGTAATTTTTGCCATTGTTTTATTTTTTAGGGGCTATTATTAAAGCAAGCTCTCGTTGTAATTATACAGAACTCATTTTAAATTTGTTGCTGTCTTCTGTGGCAATTTATACAAGAAAAATGTAAGGGAAACATAAGATCAACTTTTTGGCCTGAAACTGTACAAGTGACCTAAAACACAAATACCTTTGGTTTACTATAGTATATAAAAGACAAAACAAAAAAAAAAAAAAACTTCGTACCAACAAAGCAAGAAGTCAGTCAGTAAAACCATATAAATACCTGACAAACATAATCATAACCAGAAGGTCTAATAAGTAATATCTGATTATTTCAGACATCAGTTTAAAACAAAAATGGACAAATCGACATCCTTTTTGACTAGACGAGAAAGTATTTCTAAATATTCAGGAAATGTGTTAATTTTAAACTCAATATATTCACAATTCATTCAACTTCACATACAAACATTCAAAACAATTTTGACTACATCTAAATATAAATATCAATGTGATCGAGAACTACCTGATTAACTGTAGTTGATAAGGATACACTGACCTGTAGCTCAAGGCCTATGTGGAATCAGAAATGATCCAGTTTAGGTCATTTTCCCCAATCCAACTAGAATATTCATAATTTAAAAATGTACAGTAAAAAAGACTAACCTTATACCACAGTTAAAAATTTAAACAACTTTTGATTCCAAGGACCATAAGTATCAATTATTTTTACCCCACAGGCCCTAGCTGACCAGAAACCATATGTGTATGGGAGATTAACAGTTAATATGATACAACCATTAGCAGGCACGACTTAAGGTTGCAGAAAACGTTGCGGCTTTCAGTGAAGACGAGTCCGCCACTTTCTGCATTTTTGGTTGCCCCTCACAAACGGCGGAGAGTATCTTTCCCTCTTTCAGCTGGAGCCATGGATAGTCAATTTCCATTTCGCTAAATATTTTCGTACAGGGGTCTTTCCAACCCCTTCTCTCTCTCAGAAGACGAGCTCCGTTTTGCCTACGTTTAGAAATGCTCCTCTCTGTACGAAGCATTAAACAGCATTTCTATCTATATTCTATACTATAGCTGCAGTTTACGTAATAACATCATCTGCGGTACCGTGGTTATTTGCAATATTATGTTTTATTTAATTGTAATATTTATAGTAACCACGCCAATTCAGTTGATTTGTTATGCAAAAACGCCTAATTCTGCTAGAGTTCACCTTTCACCTAGTTTTCACTATAGGCAAAATATATGTAAAACTATGTAAAATTTAGTCGAACCAGGTTTAGTACCTAGTTTAAGAAAAACAAGTAAACCAGGTGCCTAAACACTAGCTTGTCGAAACTAAGTATCGTCAAAAGAAAGTATCGTTCCTCCCGAGAAATAACAATTCATTTATTATATTTGTTCTAACTGTACTTCTATTCCGAAATGTCAAAATTAAATATCGTGCTATGAGTAAGAAGACTACGTCACATTTCACACAGAAACGAGGAACTGGATTTGCACTGAATTTCGCAGTCTTGAAAGTCCAGCTCTGCAAGAGTGTGTTTTGCGTGCGTTTATCATGGTTGAGTGCAGTATAGATCTCCCTGAATGTCTGGCGAATAGCGAAACTAACTAATCGCCAACTAAACTCAGGCAGCATACTTGCTCATGATGCCAGAGCTGCTGAGTTAAGCGGACAAACCACGTCACACATGAACACCCACCTTGTTCAACTCTACCGATGTCACTACGATGTAGCAAAGGACGACGATGATCGTCGGCGTTACAATCTCTAGATTCATAGTAATCCCCCATTTCGTATTAATTAGTTGAACTGCTAGCAGTACAATTTACCGTTACTGGCACCGAAGCGATCTGCTATTCTACTCAGTACGCCACGGCATACCCCCCACGTTACTTCCTCCGAGAACTGCCCATACAAATACTCATGTCATTTTATTAGCAATGTACAGAGGAGAAAATGCGAAAATAGTCCAGTATTATTCTGACTCTGTAATCAGGTGTCAACGTCAGGCGGAAGTAAACAGCCAGTTACTGCGCGTGCGCTTTGCAAGCAGCGTCAAAGCCCCGCGGGAAATCATGAAAAATAATATTGATATAATTCTACTAGCAATGTGATTTCGGAATACATACGCTGTAATATGAAAAATCACCACATTACAACTTCAAATGTAAGTGTTCCCAACTATTCTTAGTTTGCCACTTGGTGGTGGCAAAAGAGTTGTTAAATAATATAGATGGTATATTATGAGTAATATATTAATAATACACAGAATTGTGCAAAATTCTTGAGCCACCCCTAATTTCTTTATATTTTTGCTAGGAAAAGGGGACAACAGGTAGTGACTTACTGCAACATCATCTGCACCTGTTTCTTCACTGGTTCAAGCCTTAAATTAGACGGCTTTGTTGTGCTTGAATGAGTCATACGTTTTTCACTGTGTGGCTTAACTTAACAACGAACATTCCTCTGAAACTGGGCAGGTACAGCGACTGGGCTGAAAATGAGCCAAAAACTTTGAAAATCCTTCGGGGAAACCTGGAGAACTATTCCTCAAGACTACATTTTAAAAAAATAAAATACAAGTCCGGCTCTTTGGAAGCAAAATCTGAAGAAATGAGGGGTGGCTCAAGACTTTTGCACAGTACTGTAGGTCGCTATATATCGGACTCACCATGCTGAAAAATGCAACCGCTTTGCAAGGGCAGCTATTCCTGGGTTGCTGTAAATTCCGGTTGAATTTTCATGTCCTGTAAAATGCACCATCTAAACGAATGTGTGCAAATCCTTCATCCTAGTTTAAACCAAATAATGTTTCAACAGCTTTCATTTAGGGAGACGAGATACCCACATTAACGTCGACATCCTTCCTACTCCCACGAGTCAACTTTTTCGAAATACCCGATTTTGCCTACGAGTTGGACAACAATTTACTGTACTGATACAAAAACTAGCCCTAAGTCAGTCGTGTAACTTTTTGTAGTTGCCATCATTTATATATTAAACACTGCAATTTATATTCAAAACACACGACCGTTTTAAGACGTTGCAGTAAAGAATCTCCCAGCATATTAACTTCCATTTGCAAACAAGAAGATTATAAACTCTAAATCTAGATAATTAAATCACGAAGAGCTTCGAATTGTGTTCAGGGTGAAATCTATCATCGTAGTCTCTGTCTAGACTAGAGATGTCAAATTCATTTCTTTTAAGGCATCAAGCTGGACCCAATCCAATCAGGAGTGGGCCAATCTGCGTATAGCAGCCTAATAACACATTAATAGGCACAAAAAAAACAAACAAACAAAAAAAAAACGTATAATAGTTTTTTTTTAAACCACACAGCCTTTTATTTTAAAAGATAATCTAAGACAAACGGTATACTTGAATTGGAAATTATAAAGATGGTTATTTTTTTATATTTATAATTAATTAATTAATTTATATATATATTCATTGATACGAATTTGTCCTGCCCGGTCCTGGCCTGAGGAGTCTGGTTTGAGTCTGGTTCCTCCCGAGGTTTCTTCCTCCTGAGGGAGTTTTTCCTTGCCACTGTCGCCTTTGGCTTACTCTCTGGGGACTGTGGGCCCGGGACTATGTAAAGCGCTTTGTGACAGTGCTTCGCGTTGAAAGCGCTATATAAATAAAATTGAATTGAATTGATACTTTTAAGCTATCTTGATCCAGTTGATCGCATGTAACTTGACTGGGGCAGCGCCGGGCCGACCTCAAGACACCGATGAGCTGCCGCTGTCGCCTAATGGCAGACAGTCAAGTGTCTGGTAAATAAATAAAATAAAATATGATGTAAAAGTATTGGAGTGGTCTGTTAAAATGTCTCAGGCATATGATTCATATCTGAGATCCTATAGCCAAGCGAGCCAGCTAAAATAAAAGTTAAAGGGAGAACTGGCACAATTATAGCAGTTTTTAGTTGGAGTTCGTTAACTGTTCCTGTATTATTTTAATGTTTTACTTGATCAGTATTCCCACATACATGCATGAAGATGTTATAGTAACTCATACTTTGGGATAATTAGGCCGATTTAATCGCAGTTCAGTCCTTGTACCTTGCAACCATCAATGGCCTAAGTGGCCAGTGCTTTGAACGTGATGCACTCCTGAGGGTCTGTCATATTGTCCATTTTAAAAACAGCAACAGCAAACCATAGTGGTACTACAGCTACCCACTGCTTGGGTCCAAGTGGAGACTTTAATCCTGAGCCAGAGATTTCGTGGACAGGGAGGGTCAAAACCGGTAGAGCGGTTCCTTTCCAACACCAAGGAGGGGATCCAATTCATAATCAAGGGCACAGGCAAAAAGTCAAAGACCAGACGAGACAATCAGCGGGGCAAACAGACTATCCAAATCGGCATGAGTTGACAAAGGACGATAGAAATTCATAGACGGGTGAGACGAATTGTGAACGAGCCTGCTTAGCACGCCAGAGAAACACAATACCTAGCAGGTATTGGAGAAGGATCACTGATAAGCTGGTGTAACACCCTTTGATTAAATAAAGCAGGATTCGGAATGAGAGTGAGGCTATGTATTATTGACAATAAATAGGCCTAGCATCTTTTTTTTTTTTCCAAGTGAGCTCTAACGTGAATATTAAAACAAGTTGTGAGTAAAATGTCATTTTCTAAAACTCATTTGTTTTGGCTTGTCATGAGATACATACTACGTCCAGTTACTGCAGCAAATGCAATGCTCCAGAAGATGGCGATCCAGTACAAGTGGAGTTTTCAAGGTTCAATGTCATTAGGTAGACACAACCTAAAAGAATCAATGTCTATGCTCTCTATCCCCGATGAGCCACACTAACTGCTGACTGAGCATATTCACACTGCCTGAGCCCGTCTGTTTTTAGTGAGTTTTATCTATGACGGTGGGAGAAGAAGTGGAAGACTGCCAGGCTTTGTTAGTGCGTCAGTAGTTTGTACCATGAATCAGAAAAAAAAAACATACAGTAGATAGCAACCACTCTGGTAAGAACAGAGTTCTCTGAGTCTACACTTTGCTTTGGAGACTGAATAGGAAAGAACCTAGTTCATATTGACTGTGAGGATGGAAAATAATTACAGTCTACATCACAGTTTACCATACATTGTGCTGCGTGCAATGCATGAAATGTACCTCATGCAAAAACGTGTGCATGAAAGCGTACTTTTTTTTTTAAGAGTGAAATGAATTAGTGATTATGTACTGTATATCATAAAATTATGTTAGCCTTGGTAAATAACCATGAAAATCTGAGGGTTCACAGATCATTGGCACAGTAAGTAGCACTTCTCCCTCACACCTCCAGCATTTGGGGTTCGAATCTTGCATCTACTATGTGAAGTGTGAATATGTTCTCCCTGGGTTTCCTCCTCGAACTTCAGTTTCCTCCTACCAATTTGAGGTGAAAAAAAGAAAAGGAGGCTAAGAAAGGAGGTGTCAGGTAAGCAGACAACTGCTCATGCACTGGATGTACGTGGCAGATGGCATGCGATGGACTGATGGTGCACGTGTTTCTCCAATTGCTATGGAATGCTCAGCCTATGGTTAATTATTACAATGGCCAAGTTCCATTATGATTCACACTACACTGTTCTATGAAAAGGAAGGAAGTAATTGAGACTTCATGAACTACTTATTGCAAAATTTAAACTTAAACTGAAAAAAGTAGGGAAAGCCTCTGTGCCATACAGATATGATC